>CM021733.1:18865550-19095940 GCA_011075105.1 Heteronetta atricapilla
CGGGGCGGCCCGGGGCCGCCGGACCCCTCCCGGGGCGGGGGCTGGGGGGCACCCGGCCGCGGCCGGCCTTGGCGGCAGCCGGCAGCGGAGGGCGGCGGCCGGGCGGGGACCCCCGGCGGCAGCGAGGAGCCCGGCGGGCTCTGAGTTTGTCCCGGTTGCTTCCCAGCCGGGTTTCTGCTGGTGGGTCTCCTGGAGGGAGGCCGGAGGGCTCGCACTTGTTCCCCGGACCGCTCCAGTGCTGCCGGCTGAGGTGCTGCGCAGAGCAGCCGTGGGGTACCGGCAGCCGTGGGGTACCGGCAGCCGTGGGGTACCGGCAGCCGTGAGGTGCCACGGCCTCGTCAGCCCGTGGGCTCCCTGGTTAGGATGGTGTGGGTTCAGTTATCTGCAGTCTGCTGGTGGTCTCCGGGTCACTGCCAGCCGTTTCTGCAGACATTGCCACGGGGATCTTTTCCAGATCCGTATCTCAGAAGACACAAACAGCCTTCAGAAAGTAAAGGAAGAAAAAACATCCCGCAGAAAGTTAAATAACTGCCCTCATGCGGGCATTTACAAGGAGCAGAGTAGGATTCTAATGCTTCAAACCACCTTGGCAGTACCAGCAGTCACTTCCATTTGATGACTTTCCCTCAGAATGAAACGTCTGTAGGCTTCTCAATCTGAGCTTGCTTCACTAAGAAGAAGGGTCGCTAAATGTCCGCAGCCAGCCCAGTTCAAGAGATGAAGTATGGCGTGTATTGCCTGCCTCCCAGCATCGCTCGTGTCTGACAAGAACTGAGGTGATTTCCGCACCCTGGCTTTACTCTGGCTTTGCAGCAGTGTGATATCTTTGTTAGAAAGCTCCTCTTGTAGTCACACTGTAAGTTACTCTTGCAAGCTTGATTAGTGAGTTTCTTCTGAACAGAGGAGTCAGCAGATGAACTCTGCGGCTCCAGAGGAAGAAGAAAGGTGGGAGAATATCAAAGGATTGCAGGGATTTCCTGGGAAGGAGCAGAACCTTTTCAGCGTGCATATTCACTCCCTGTAGGTACAGCAGGTGGATTAATGACCACTTCAATCTCTAGGGTAGAAGCTGCCAATAAGCAGCACAGAGCAAGATACCTCTGTGTAGCTCTGGAGATATAACAGCGTGGTTTCATGCTGTCACCTTTTCAAATGGCAACCTGCGATGGGAGTAAGGTGAGCTGGCTGGAGGCTGCTGGCATTAGCGAGGTCAGTGTAGGAAGGCTGGGCATAAACGGGTTATGATGAACTTGCTGACACTGAAAAAGATCTTCTTGAGTCGTCGAAGTTAGTCTCTTTCAGGAGCTTAATGGCTGCTGACTTAGAACACTGGAGTACAACACTTGCCTCCCGTGCCCAGGGGGAGGTACATCTGCTCAGGTCTTTACGTTGATCCGGGAAGTTTGTTGCAAATATCAGCCCTTGCTCATTCAGGTGCTTAATCCCATGAGAGCCCCCTGAGCCCCCAGCAGCACCTTCTGCGTTGAACACTCCTGTTGGTGGAGCTTGGTCCGATCCAGCTGTGAACAAGCTTCAAGCGGGGGCACCAGATGCACTGATGTGGGTTAGGGTGTGTGGTAGTGTGTTGGTTTTTTTTTTTCCATTAGTGACAAATGGAAAGAGTGTGGTGTCACTGATGCTTGCAGGATTGTTAATACTGTGCTGCTGTCTGTTGTGGGTGGTGTTATCGCGACTATGGTGATGTGTTTTCTGAAATTGTTGGTGCTAAATGCCCTATGTGATGGACATACACAGCTTGCTGTTTATCACCTGTGTTGTACCACCAGGGCAGCACCGAGGGACTGGCTGTGTGTTTGGGTTCCAGCGTGTTTGTGCTTTTTGACTTTTCCCTGGCACCATCTTTTCCCCATTACGAACAAAGGTTATGGCGCTGCGCTGTGAAGTCACGTTGTCCCATTTGACTGCTGTTTTGCTACTGCTAGTTGAAAGCTGCAGTAGCTTCAATCCTTGTGTCTTTTTAATGGGGCTTATTTTTAGGAAAAAAGCAAAGGAACAGTTGAGATCTGCTGTCTGTTCCTGCCACAGGCTTTGACAGCAGCCTCTTTTTGTGTACGTATCCGTTCTGACCTTCCCTCCCCACTCCCCAAACAGACTGCTGCCCACTGCACCCATGGCGAGAAGCTGAATTCCCCTAATAGCGTGACAGTACAAGAAGGTTTCCGATGGAAGTACATTGGGGTGTCCCAAATGCTGCTGCTTTGCCTGCGTTTTCCGCTCGACGCCCCTCCGCACTGCCTTTAAATAAATATCTGTGTATACATACGTATGTTTTTGCAGAGAATGACAACAATCGCACAGTTTCGCTTGTTTAATTTTCCCCTTCCTCCCCAAACGGAAGCTGTGACTCTTCCCACAGATTCCCTCTCTAGCTTCCTTTCGCTTTCTCCAGCTGTTTGCTGACTGTTGCTTCCCAAACCCCTCGGTACTCCCGTCTCCGTGCTGCTAACGGGTGGAGTCTGGGCTCTGCGTATGCTGCTGACAGGCGCAGATGTGAGCTAATGCACCCTCAGGGCCGCAGCCAAGGTGCCCCGGTCTCGTGCTGGGAGGGCGTGTGGCCAGTACCCGGGGTACCAGTTCTTTATGCCTGCAGCCCCTTCTCCTGGCCATCAAATTCTCTATGGGAAACACGGGGGCTTGTGTTGCAGCGGGCTGTTTTCATAAGCAGTGTACTTTATAAAAAAAATGCAACACACAAGAAAGGGATGGAGAGAGGAAAAAAGTTCAGTGCTTATAAAAGGAGCTGTTGGTTAGAAGATCATTCGTTCGTACCTGTTCTCTCTTCATGACACATTATATATGTGGTCTTTCCTGCCTAATGTAGGTACTTCCTGTGTCTGACTTCTGTTTTGTTTGTTGTATTTTGTTTTTCTGTATGGCCTACCGTACATGAGAAAAACAAACCATTTGGAGCAGCAGTCTGTGGACCTTTCCGCTGGCACACTTTCAGGAGATGGTGGTGGTGGTGGCGGCAGGGTTCTGTGTTGTGTTCTCACTCTTCAATTTTTCTCCCCCTTTCCTCAGATTAGCGAGGCATCTACAAAAAGAGGCGCAGTCTCAGCACAACAACTCAGAATTCACAGAAGATCAAAAGGTAAGCGTTACCGTTTGCTCAGTCAAGGAACTTGACTCATGGACGTTGTTGTGGTGTATTGTTCTTTCTGTCTTGCAGACCAGAGCCTTATGACACCTTTTTTTTCCTCCCATAGTATGCAGAAACACAAGCAGAGCCCAGTGTGGCTGAAACCCTTGCTGTCATTAGATGTGACAGATGCCCTGCTGTGTCATACTGAAAGTCTCGCATGCTGACCAGAGCCCTTCATAACCTGGGTGTTTCTTTTTGTGGGTGACCTTTCGATAACTTGCTTATACAACACGAGCACAATTTACGTTGTGAAGTCTGAATGCAAAATGTCTTGAGCTGCAGCCATCGAGGGTGTGTGTGGACAATCTTAGCTTAACATGACTGGGAAGAGTCCTGGCAGAGTACTCCCTACTAGTCTCAATGTTACTTGTTTATAATCTTTCAAAATATTGAGCTGATTTTACTCCTTCCTCTCTCCTCTCAGACGAAAAGGCTGTTTCTTGTCTGAGCATCATATTAATGCAATTCTGTGACAGGGTTTAAGAAGAAAATGCTAGCTAAGGTCCAACAAACTCAAACATCTTCAGCAAAATAAAAGGAAATATTTAGGAATATGAGGTCTTGCTAAACGTTAGTACCTTGTATAAAACCATGTTTTTATTAGGAATACTGAATGAGAGAATGCCTGTATTTTCAGACTTCCAGATGATAAGATCACTTGTTTGTGCAATGGCATTGCCTGAACAGTGACATTTCCTAGCCCAGGATCCAGCGTGTGGTAAAAGGGGGCTAGAGGAGTGGGATCTGTTTGGAATTGTTAGTCCTGAAAACAGGTCTTGGCTGCAGAAATCAGAGATGAACTTGATGTGTTAAAAAAAAAAACAACACCTTGTTTATCACAAAGAAATACAGCTTTACATAGAGAATGTCAGGGGTTTATAAATGCTTCTTTGATATGTACCAACAAAAGAAAGCCAAGAGCTGGCCTCCACTGTTCTATTTACCTTCTGTGAAGAAGAGAATAAGGCTCATGATAGTCTTAAACTGAGTCAAAATCTTGGAGAAGGGTTGGAACTACCTTTCGTGATCTGAAGGATCCTTGTTAACATTGGACAGATGTTTTTTCTGCTCTGTATCCCTTGCTGGTATATTTCCCTATCGCTCTCAGCTACAGTCGTCTTTACCGCATGTTTCCCCTCGGTGGTTGCTTTTGAAAATCTGGTTATTTCATGCAGGGAAGCTGTTAACATTGCTTCAGAGGCACCATCTCCTGAGAGTATAGAACCATAATGACACGGGACTTTGTTTCCAGATGTTCCTTGGGTCTTAGGCAAAGGACCTCATGGTGGAAACGAGGGAGATCAGCCGGAAGGAAAGGCCTGAGAGGTTGAGGAAGCAGAGATAAAAGACCTCAGATGCAAGTTGTACCACTACAATCATGTACTAAGGAAACAGTCTTCCAAAAAGAAAAAATAAGGAGTGGCTGTTCTGAATCCCTGCAGAATGATACCTGTATTTATCTCTCTTCTTTCCTCTCTTCTCATCAGCTGATGCACTTAAATTTTGAGCTCAAATTGTGATGCCTATTTCATTAGCAACATACGTAGCCAAGTTCTCCAACGTTTTGTGAAATCTTTCAGTAAGAACATTCTCTTTCCCTCCTCTGTCACAAGTAATGCTAGTCACAACAACAGAGATGGCTGCCTTCTGCTTTCCTTAGGTATTTTATTGTCCTTTGGGCTCAGTCATTTTAAGAATGGGTTTACTTTATTTTTAATAAAAATGTATAGCAATAATTTTTAAATCATTTTAAATTATTTTAAAATACTTAAATTATATAATTTTAGTTATTTGGTTTTATGTATTTTTTAAATATTTATGCTGTTGCTTTCAGTGAAACTGTACAGCAAAATCTTATAGTCTGACAGCTCCTTGCTCTCCTGGTGTTCCCTATCTGGGCAGGAGTGTTGTTGGTATAATGTAGTGACCATGAGCAATTACTATCATCACTAGCACCATTCACTCAGTGTCTAGGAGTAGAGTTTAGCATGCTTCGAGGTTTTCAAGCAGCTTAATTAACTAGAAGTATACCTTCTCTCTTGCCACCCCTCCAAAATGTCCATGGTTAAACAGCAAGTTTTGCTGAAATATGTTCCTGCTGAGGCATCCACCAGTGTGCTGTTTCTTCTGGGTTTTGGAAAGTTTCTTTTTCCCTAATTTCTTGTATTTTCCAGGTACTGTATGCCATGTAAGAGCCCCTTCTTTATTTTTCTGAATGCATGTTTGTGTATTCACTTCAGGGTTTATCTACCTGATCTCACAAGCCCAGGCTGCAGATGGCATTTCATAGATCGGAGAAGGCAAGTTTGTGAAGCTAGTTATGATTTCCAGTTGCTTGGTCTACCCTCGTTCCGATCTTTGTATGGATTTTCAACTAGGTGTTTTTTTTAAAGGACTGTAAATGTTGATGAGAGTTCCTCTGAGCTTGTTACTTTTTCTTACTACATGTGAAAAAGATGGATTTCAGCAGTGATTCCCCTGTACAGAGGGAAAACTACTAGCTTTGCCACTACAAGGAAGGGGCATGACTAGGTTCAAACCCTCAGTCCTGGCTGTCTGTATAAACTGTTAACATGTTTGGGTTTACTTCATCACAGGTGGTGTTACAGAGCAGCTACGGCTACGTCATAATTGATGGTGTGTTACTTGGTCATGTAATCATTCAGTCTGGTAATCTAACAGCACTTCATAGTCAGTACCAATTTCTTTCCTAGATGTAGTGTGAGCCAGTTATTATTTACTTTATAGTAAATGTAGAGTTTATGATAAGAATGTAGACATTCCTAGATTTGTACATCTTGCCTTTTTGCTGTCAATCTGGAATCTGTTTTGAAAGACTCCAGTCGTGCATCTTCATTTGATAGGGAAAACCGGTCTCTAGAATTTGTAGTTCATTCCTGCATTTTCAGCTTGTGGGGGGTTGTCTGTTTTCCATCTATTGCTGGATATAATTCTGGAGCTTTAGTACTTAGGGAAGGCTCTGTCTTGATTTGCAGAATTGACAATGCTGGAATCTTCATTAACAATTATGAATTTGGTTGAGGACTATAGAGAAATGCTGTAAACAGTAAATCATTGCGTTTAGTTGCTCTGCAACTAAAGGAGGCTGTGCAGCAATTTCATCACCTAGAAGCTGTGAATATGGGATATGAACATACTCTTATAGATGGACTTAACCTCAGTCTTAACATCTGCATCCTGCCGTTGTTCATTTACCTTCATTCTCTAAAGTGATGCCTTTATTCATGGTCAATCACTGCGTTTTGCCGCGTGAGTCGATGCAGTTAGGTTTGGCCGTAGCTGTCAGCTTTCCTTCAGCTATAGCTATCGTCACCTGGTTCTCTGTGCAGTAAATGTGACCTTTAAAGTCCTCTGCTAACCGCAGTTGTTGTTTTCTTGCGTAGCTTTTTTTTTCTTCTTTTGTGCTAGGCTGGGTTTTGTGCAGTATTGGAAAATCATGCTTTTTGTGCAATGGTAACTTGCTGAAATAAGAGCACTGTTACCCAGTCTTAGCATGATTCATTGAACTACTGGTCTCCTAACAGCCTAGATCTCTCTTTAAAGCCAAACTCTGCTCTGGCTCTGTATTTATGCAAACATCTTTGACTGCTTTACAGTTAGCACAGTCATTACTCATACAACTGCACCAAAGAAACCTTGACTACGAGATCAACTGACATTTTCCTTTCTAATCACCAGTTTACATTAAACTGATTCTTTATTGCTTTAATCTAGCAAAATTAATTACGACTTCAGCCTTTCTAATGAGATGCAGAATGCTTTCCCTGCTGCAAAAAGGAGTTTTTGCATGGGATATTTGCAGCTGAAAATGATAGCAGTGTTTAGCTGCATTTTTAACTTTTGGGTTGGGTGTGGTTCCTTAAAAAAATAGTTATGAATAATGCCTGCTGGGAGCTTGCCATATTTCAATAGATTCCATATAAAACCTATTCTTTACTATTTTAAGACTCCCAAACTCTCTTCAATTAATCTGTTTCAAGGGATATTATTGCCCTTCAGCCCCCAGGAGCCAGAAGACACACGTTTTATACAGCTGTTTGTCCTGTCACGAGTTACCTAGCTCAGGCAGTTCTACGAATACTGAGTTAAGAATCTGCAGGATTGGGAATGGTGGTGTTGCTGAGCTTATCAGTGAATTAACTAAGGAGACAGGAGATGAGAAGTCTTTCTTGAGACCTAAGTTATAGTGTGGGATTGTGTACAAGATGGCGAGAAGGAGAGCAGTGTGAGAATCTGTTCACAAGTTTTGATTCCATAGTGGGGCACTGAGACTGTGCTGGCACCCTGCAAACTTACTCATGGCTCTTTCTCTGGTGCATTTGGAAGGGGTTTTGATCTAACATGGAATTGGCATGCTCTTTGCTCGGCCATGAACACCCGAGCCATAGGAACAGCTGGGTTTTTGCACATCATACAGTTGCAGTCAAGCCTCAGAGATTTCCCCTCCCTTCCCCAGGGAACTTCTTTGCGTTCCTTTCTTTTATCCATTACTTCACACCTTCGTCTTTGAAACTGTACCTTTGCAACCATATCTTTCCAGATGTTCTCACATAAAAAATAATTCCTTATGTTACACTGTAGCTGATGAGAAGGATACAGTGTATGCTCTGCCTGGGCACTGAGAATCTGCTTCTGTAGTACTGCCTGATGTCCTCGCACCAAGCCTGAATATGTATGTAAATCTACAAAAACTGTGTGTGGACATTTGTATGTGCTCCTTCCCTTTTCAGAAATCTGTTTCCCTAATCTGTGCTGGAGATGCAGCTGTAAATTTCTGTAATGTGGCAGAATGTATTTCAGAATTAGAAGTTTGTTCACTGAACCCAGGCTGTGGAACAAACCTCCACAGAAATGGTGAGCCATAATGTTTCTTCTTTGCCATGCTGCATGCAAGCATGCAGTCAGGTTGCCCAATATTAAAATTCCCAAACAAGACATCACTGCATGTCCTAGGCAGAGGAAAGAGCAATGAATGCCCCGTGCTAATAATGCATGTCACTCACTGCTTTCCTGGAAGGTGCTCAAAAGAGCTTTTAGTTTTTAAAGATTCTGTTACAATGGGCAGTAATATAAACTGCAAGGATGTAGAGAGCGGATTAATGCTGTGTTATAACAGAGCATTTAGAAGGGAAGAGAGAACCAGCTGGGGAGAAATGGTTTTGGAAGCTTTGACCCTGTGGTGGCTGACAAAAATCAGATACCTGAGGCTTTTACACAGTCTGTCTGTTGGCTCTGCCCCTCAGGTAGTGATGTCCGATCTGCTTACAGATCAGCTCCTTCACTCTTTCAGTGTGGCATACAGCAGACACCAGAGATGCTTAGCTGCCAGCCCGACATACTGAGCACGTGGTGGCCTGGAGCAGATTTAGACACAGGCGATATCCCCCTGCAGAAGTCAGGGCAGATGACTGGCAAAGGTAGCTGTGAAGGCATGCCCAGTTCTTACTGCTGCTACCAGTCTCTTGTAGCCCAAAAACACATCCCTAAAAGATAACCCTCCTTTAAAGGGAAGTTCTGGCTTCTGTCTGATACCATCTAACTTGCCAGATGCTCCTGCTCATGAAGTTCTTTGCTACAGTTGTACTCTAGGAAATCTTTGTCTCCCCCTTGCACCTAGCTTATGGGGAGGGCTATTTTTTGATACTGTCTGTTTCAAAAGGAGAGAACGAGTCTCACATGCAAATTTCAAGTTTTATCTTCCTTCTGGGGAAAACTTTGAAAATGAATGACTCTATAGCTTCACTGTTGCTGTATCTCTTGCCCTATAAATGTTCCACAGACTATTTGGAATTGTATTTTTTCTTATCTGTGCATGTAGTTTTTCTTCACTAAAGCCTTTTGGTTAATGAACAAACTTGTGTGGTCAAAAACAGTAAATCAAACCTCGCAGGTGTGTCCATTTGATGCCAGTTACATTGTCTGAATTCCTCTTGATGTTTTTCATCTGCTAGTAATAGAAACAAATGTGACTGCTGCTCCTCAAACTACTTTTTTTTTTTTTTTTTTTGTGAAGCACAAAAGCTTCAGTAGCACTGTCTTAAAAGTAGGACTGCTAGTGAAAGATGGTTATGAAGCTCTTCCTTCTACATTTTAAAATAAAAATGAAAAATTACTTCACAATTTTGCTCAGGGATATTTTAGCTGGCAAGTTTGAATCCAAGAAAATCTATTTCATGCTTCTGTCAGACTTCAAGTCTTTTTAGCAAATTACAAAAATAAAAACTTGGAAACATAATCCACCTTTTCACTTAATTTTGCACAAAAACCCTCAAAAGCAGACCATGCTTTTTCAGTGTTGAGATACTGGGCAGTTGTAAAGTCTGAGGGGAGCTAGGGCTGTAGATATGCCCTACAGTTCCCTAAAAGGGCAAATTTTAACAAACCACTCCAGGTCTCAGAAGGTAAAATACACTGTTTTGTGTATTTTTTTTTCCTGGCTCTCCCCTGTCACTTCAGAATAATTGAATTTGTAAAAAAATTATGATGTGGTAGGCATTATTACAGTTTTTGCAAAGTGAGTGGCCCCCCATCTATGCTGATGAGCTGTGGAAGGGGAGTTAAATGGCAGATGTTTCAGTTTCATCTATAAAATCATATAAAATCTTGCTTGTGTATAAAAAAGCTTTTGATGCTAAGTGATCAGATACTGAGTAACAGATTTGAAGTCTTTGCAGGAAAAAACAAATTTTCATATTTTATTTAAGAAGAATGTGAATATGGAAGAACACAATTTCAATATTTTTTTCTCTTCCTTTCAGAAAACCATAGCTAAAATTGCAACATGCTTGGAACTGAGAAGTGCAGCTTTACAGGTATAGCTCTCTTTCCCATGTGATTTCGTACTTTGGTGATAGGTAACTAATGCTGGTTTTAGACAGTTTTGTGTCTTCAGGCGTAGCTAAAACTTCTGGAAACAGAATGAACAGCTCCTTGAACATTTGGACTTTCCAGGTTGTCTACACGATGCCCCAGGTGATAAAACATTTTCTGTTGAGTTAATAAGTTGAATAGGCTTGCTCAGAGAACGATGTGCTGCTAGCCAGATGAAGAAGCTTCATCATCAGGGTTGGTGGAGATGAGAATCATGGTGGTGAGCTTAGGCTTGATGAAATCCTGACGTATCCTGTATACTGTAACTTCTGCTAGTGTTCCAATACTGGAGTTACACCTTGAACGGTGTGGGCTCCTGTGGGAGTGTCACTTTTGCAGTCTTAGAGGTGATATTGCTTCAGAACAACTTGACTGGGGAAGAGTTAAAGTAAGTCCCTCTGTCTAAATGTTCCTGTGCATGGTAAGTATGAAAAATCAACCAGCTCATTTAAATCTTTTTATCTTGTATTAGAACTTGCAACATGGGATACATTTTTGTCAATAAATGAGAAGTACCTATCTTTCTGCCTTGTCTGTGAACCTCGCCTCAGTCAGGGAGATTTTGGTTGGTTGTTTTGTTGCTGTTGTTGTTTGTTTTGTTTTTCTTTTAAGACATAGCTTTGAAGTAACTTGGTATGCTTGAATAAAGGGAACAGCTTGCATGGTTATAACAACTTTGTCTAAGGGGAAGGTGCATACCCAGATTTAATGCTTTCTTTGTAATGTCCTAGTCCACCCAGTCGCAGGATGAATTCAAGCTTGAGGATCTGAAGAAGTTGGAACCAAGTAAGTAGTATCTTTGTATTTTAAGTGAGTGACATTCACCATTACAGTGGAAGATATGACAGCAGGATGAATACTGACTGGGCACAATGTGGTTTGACAGTAATGTTGTTTTTAGATAGTTCTTCCAAATATCTGTTACCACATAGACAGAACTTGATGTGTATTAAGGAATTTAATGTGGGCAACTTCAAAGTATAGTAGTCCTGATGTTTCAGATAATGTATTAGTCTTTTTGTCTCAATCAAGTAATTCTTTGGGTACTGCTGACTTCACACAGAATAGTAATTTAGGCTATCAGTTCTGCATTATGTAAACAGCTGGAAAATTTACCTACACATAACTTACTAGAACTGAATTCCAACACTCTGTGGTCTTCCTACTTGCAGTATTGAATGTATTTTTCTACCAAAAATATTTAACTTGTGCTCATAGTAGTCAATCACCTGCCACTTAACCACAGTGATGTTATGAGCCTAAAAAAATTAGGAGTCAAAGTGAGGGTGAGAGTCATTCTTTGAAGGGTTTCGTGTTGTGGCTGTTTTTTCCAATCTGATCCTGTGTCAATTTTTGGTATGTCAGTCCCGAAGTAACTTCATGTAGGAAATATCTGTTTCTCTGCTACATTTTCCTTCCAGTAACACTGGCTGCTTTATTCGCAAAGTATCCTTATGATCAGAGCTTCCACATCTAAGCAGTATCATCCTGGATGCTGACATTTGTTGTTCATGGGGAACAGGAGATGTGCAAGAGTTTCTTTCATGATGAAAAAAAAAGGGTTTATTTTGCTCTTTTCACAACGGTATCATTTAGGGAGATGTTGGGGATAGAAATGATGTGCAGTGTTGCCACTTCATGAATAAGCAGTTTCTCTGTTCCCGTTCTGTAAGTATCTAACACAGCATCCTACAGAGAAGGTTGTGCAGAAGCAGGACATTGAACTGAGAGGTTCCTAAGGTCTGTACAAAAATATTGCGTCCAGATGCTTCTAAACTGTTTCCTGAAAAAGGAAAGTGGAGGTACACTACAGGAATGCTAGGTTTGTGAAGACTATAAACTCAGGAAAGTCTTAACAATGTATTGAAAGTATGAGTTTTTTCTGACTCTGTGTATTGCATGTTTTGCCTCTGCATCCTCTGATTTGGGATTATTTCATAGGTACACATTCTGTTTACAAAGTATGTTAATTGTTGAAGTAATTTAATGGCTGTAGATCTTAGACCCCATTAGGTAAATGGCGTTTGAGTGACTAAATAATGGAAGAAGACTCACATTTAGAAATCCAAGGAAGTGAATGTTGAAGGGTAAAGCTTCCCTCGAAATGCCTCCTTTTCTTAAAAGCCAATATTTCAATTACGGTGCAACAGTCCCCTTCCTCAGAGAATTGATTTCTCGCTGTCAAAAAACTGTTCACCAGCGTGAAGCACATTCAAACCATGCTTTGTGCAATGAGCAACTATATTGAAACTGAAGACGAGTGTGTGGCCATCGGTCTTCAAAGACAGTGAGTTATTTTCCTTGGAGGAGAATGGGTGCTTCTGCAACAACAATTCACCATTGATGTCCTTGATGTTGCTCTCTGACTTGGATTGTTCTTTCCCTCTGAATTGTGCCTTTGTTTTATGGTTTTTAAGTATATCTGGAATAGGGTAAATCTTAATCAGGCCAACACTAGTCATTTCAAAAAATACACTGTGAAGTGTTTTAGTTTGTCTGTTGTCAGTTTTTTCTTGCATTCCAGAAGAAAAAGCTTTTTAAAAATAAAATAAAAAATGAAAGGACTGGCAATGCAAATAAGCAATTCCTTTGTCAGGTCAGGACATTTTGTTAGGGTGGAATGAAAACAGCTATTCACACAATTTCAGTTGTTTTAATTACTTTTGTGCCTGAAGTGGTCAAAATGGCTGAGAAATTAGGTTTGGGTATTCTAACAGCCAGGGCCCTTAGATTTACTTTTTTTTTTTTTCCTGTGTTGTCAGGTTCTATCTTTTCAAATTTCATATTTTCAATAATTCGCATTTCGCACTGAAGCTGTTGGATGGCTTTGTTTGTTTATAGGGTTTGTCACTGAATCTCTCGTGCTAGGATAATGCTCCAGGAGGGTCCGTACACAGCAATAGTTCTTTTGACATTATGTCGTGTGAAATCATTGCCCACACGCTGGATCTTGCAGATCGTTTTCTTGTTAAAGCTTGTGCCAGTGTTATAACATACTTCAGAATTAGAGAGGCTGTGTGCCAGTATTGGCATCTGTGTGTAAATGAGATGAAGTGGATCCAGAAACGCTGTGGTTTTTGGTGGGTCAGCTTGCTCCTTGGGCATGAGAGTAACACTGGCAAGAAGGTGTATTTGGGAAGGCGCAGAACAGTCTTTAAAAAAGATTTCTGTTGTAAAAGCAGCATAAATACAAGACATGTTGCTGGGGATCTGCCCTTCAGTTACACAAACCAGAGCTTTCTGTGAATTGTTTTCTCAGCAGCAGCCTTACAGAGGGGAAGTCCTCTTTACTCCGGAGGAGATGCACACTTAAATAAATAAATAAAAGTAGCTCTTAAGCGTGGGTGTCTTATGCAGTGGTGCAAGGGAGATTCCTCCTCATTATAACCTAATATATTTCCTGTTATCTGATTACTTTGATTTAACTCAGCTGAAACTCTAGCTTGTGTAAAGAGGATTTTCCTTTTCCTCGAAGGGTGGTTGTAGCATTGCTTTTGTGTATTTCATCAGACGGAGAGCTGCAGATCCGGTTCTTATCCTGATGATGTGTTTAAAGTGGTGTGTTTAGTAAATCCCAGTATTGTGACTTTGCAAAATTACTTGCTATTAGTGATTAGACAGAGTTGAATGCATTCTAAAAACTTGATCCACAATGCTCTGCTGTAAAAAGGCAAGAGATTTTGGGTGGTATTTCCAGAAGTGTTTCTGATCTGAACACTCAGCATCATTTTTGTTAATGCTGTCCCCAGGAATTTGGAAAGCACTGAACTGCCAGAAGCAGGTTTGATACCGACACGTGTGTAGATGCAGCTCTGCAGTAGAAGTGTGTATGCCTAAGTGTGCATTGAGAACGTGTCAGGACTTCAGGTGCTGTAAAGCTGCTCACCTTTTTCTCGTGGAGTATTTTTTCGTGCTCATACTCGTGGAGTATTTCGTGCCCTCTAGTGATAACTGTGATTATTTCTGAGAAGGCTTTTTTAGGGGATGTTCATTCGTGTCGTAGGAGAAGCCAGTTACTGGAAGAGGGAAGACTCCAGTGCATACCAAACTTTGGAAGAGGGGAGAAGTACTGCAATTTCTGTCACTTCTGTATACCATGCCTTTGATCTGCATGAGATATTGCTTCACTGAAATTTTTCTGTTTGGGGCAGTTTTGATTTCTGTCTTGGTATGATAGAGCTTTCCAAGAGCAGGGGAATTCAGAGGGAGATAAAATCCCTTCTTTTCCTGACCCTGAGCTGTGCTGGGAGGCTGTTGCCTGCTGTTAATCAGCCGCTTTCCTGTTGGGAAACGGCTGCGATTCTTTGCCACCATGTTGAGATCTGCCTTACAGATCCCTCAGGGCAGAAGCCTTGGGAGAAGGAGAGACTTGGCATCAGTTTTGTCTGTCACATCTCTAACAGCAGACAACTTAAAGCTCTCACTGTATTTATGTATTGGGTTCCCCGGGAATCAGATAGCATCCGCCTTCTCAGGTCATGGTACAGAAATCAGAAAAAAAATGATGAGCAAAGTCTGGGAAGGTTTTTTTGTTTGTTTCTTTATAGTTTACTGAGGGGTTCTTTATTCACTGCAGTGTTGGGATGTCTGGTAGCTAACGATGGAGCTCACACGGAGTGATGTGATTGTGAAGAAAGACAGAGAAGCTCTCCTGCTATAGCGGCTGAGTTATAACGCACAGAGACAGAAAGGGCCTAGCAGTGGTTCTTTAAACACAGCTGGTGTTTAAGTACATCTGGGATTTCGTGTTATGTTAGCACTGCTTTAACACAATTTTGTTCTCATCCAGAAGTTCCAAGGGGAGATTTCAAAAATGTGCTTTGAGAGGGCTTATTGCAAAGTGAGACCAGCGAGAGAACCTGTTTTTAATACCTCCTCTCTCCCCTGCCCAGATCAGGATCCTCCTTCTCTGATAGGGGACTGCCTCTCCTGTAAGCTTTCTTCTCTTTTTAGGCCTTTTAGCCACCATGAAATGCTTATTTATATGCTTCTGGAAATATAACTTTTACTAGTTAATGCTTTCGGAAATAAAAGCTAAAGTTGTGATTATTAAAACTTGCATAAGGTCCTAATACAAATGGCAAAGCTGTGGCACTACAGTGAGCTTTGGAGGGTATAGCCAGTGTTTCTGGATCTTAACGCCCAGATATCGCTCTGTATCTCTTTTGAACTTTGCAAATCTACCCTCCACATGCAAGAGGAAGTAGGAAATTTCAACTAAGTTATGTGTTACCAGCATTCTTGGACTCCCCTAGTGGCACTCTGAATGTTCAGGGTAGGCACATATATGCTTAAGCATGTCAGTTCTGGAGACCTCAGACTGTTTGGAGCTGATTCCAGTACCAACATCGCCCTTGTTTCAGTAGCTACCAAAGGTTGCTACCATTACCTCAGGGGCCTGCAGCTTTTCCTCATGGTGCTTTTAGTTCTTGCTATGGTTTTCTTCCCTGCCTACATGAATGTGGTGATTAAGTACTGCAGTCACAGTTAACCAGTATGAAAGTTGTAGTGATATGACTCATCAGGTCTGTATTGATGTTTAATGTATGAGATTATTTTATTTTTTTGCCATGATCTGATTTTTTAAAAATTGTATTTATTTTGTGAAGTTGTTAAGAGAATGGACATAGTTGTGCAAAGTGGTAGAATTAATGCTTATTTAAGAAAAGAGATTCTTACTGTTTTTTTCTCTGCAGTCTTAAAGAATATCCTCACTTACAATAAGGAGTTCCCCTTTGATGTTCAGCCTGTCCCTCTCAGGTAAGAGAGAGAACTGTGCCACTGCATGTTAGGCATAGGTATCCGAACGGGCATGGTCTGGGGACTGCTGGACATGAGACATAAGAACTTCGAGAGCCACCTACTTGCTGCATTGCTTTGGGTAAACTGGTTAAAAAAGAACTTCTGAATTTTGGTTTTCTAGGTACCACTAAAACTAAAGCCCTTGCTTTCGGTAAAATCAGCATTTGGTAGGCTCTACATCTCTCTGGAATTGACAGTGTTTTCTCTTGTTTTTTGACTTTGTGCTTTCTGTGTAGCGGGAAGCTTTCTACAGCAGTTAGCTAAGCTTTCTACAGGAGTAGCTAACGAGAAAAGTGAAATGACATTGAAGTATGTGCTCCTGTTCTATACTCAGACACTGATGTGCAAGTTGAAAGCGATATGATGATTGATCTTTGGTCTCGCTCTTCTTTTTCATATTTTACAGGAAGATTTTAGCACCAGGAGAAGAGGAACACTTGGAGTTTGAGGAGGATGATGAGGAAGGAGGAGCTGGAGCAGGGTCTCCAGACTCATTTCCTGCTAGAGTTCCAGGTAGGGGCACCAGCCTTGCCATACCAACCTATATGGCACGTGTAAATTCTGACTCTTTCTCCACCTGTGATTTTAAAAGTTTGGATGAGGAGTGACAGGCTGTATTGGAAACTCTAGTGCTGTATTGGAAAACCACAAAAGTGACCTGTGGACTTTCTTCCTCAACAAACTATCTCCTATTCCAAAGAGTTGTACCCATAATCTGTGAGGTGGTGCCATCTACCTCAAATAATGTGTGCGTTCCATGCACTTTCTTAACCATATTATGTGAAGTGTTCCAAACACACTCAGATAGAAACTGTGGCAATGTTTGCTCCTTCAAGGAGCATCACATCCTGCTAGAGATGTGGGCAGTCATTGCTGGTTAGTTTTCTGTTGTGTCATCTGGTGAGACAATAGCTTGGATTACAGTCAAACTCAGGGAGGAGAAGGAAGAGTAGCTTTGGCTTGCTAACTAATTCCTTGTTCACATGAAGGCATTTTATAAACGGATATACCTACTGATTCTGGAGAAGGTCGTCTTGTACCTCCATTTCTGACAATTTAATAGGTAAAGTAGAAAGTTCCAACAGAAGGATTTTGTGTGTGTGGTTTTTTTTTTTTTTTTTGGTGTTCCTTATGTAGTTTATTTGCAGTAAAAACAAGTTTCTAGTTTCAGAGCAGGTTGGCAACCTTCTTATTTCAAGGAGATAACAAATAGGGAAACTAGAACTAGAATTATGGTTGAAAGAGATAGGATGTTTCATTACTTATGCAACAGTAATTGCATAAGTAATAACTACTTACTAGTTACAAAGAAGAAATGTGTCTCTGTCCTTAGATTTGAGATGTTGCATGCTACTGAATGTGGTCCCTGCAGCCTGTATTGGTGTAGGAATGCACACTACAGTTATTTATGCTAAGCATACAAACAGGCTATAATATATTGTAATATTTTGATGTTGATATTCTGCTGTCTTGATCTTTGATATCCGCTGTGATAAATCCATTTATGAAGATGCATTCTTTCTGTCCTAAGTATAACATCTATTGGAAAATTAATTTAAGGCATCCTCTGAGTATGTGTGTGTGTGTATGTCAAACTCTAAAGTCTTTTTGATTATGTTAATGTGCATAATTCCATTTTATTTCCTGTGTGGTATTAAGTATTAATTTTTTTTCTTTGACAACTCTAGGTAGTTAGATAGATGTCAAGTTTAAGGAAAAAGGAGATGCATACTTCTGGTTTTGCTTTTTCTGTACTTTTCAGCACACTGGTTATTTAAGGTGTAGGCTGGGGAGAAAGAGAGGCATCTTGAGTGGCTCGTGATATGGTTGTGAATCAATCAGGTTGTGACTATTACCATAGTTACCTCTGTGCACCTCTTGGCACTGTATGTGTATGATGGACGTAGAGACTATATGCGTGCTTAAGGAAGAATCTAAGCTGACTGTAGGCAGGTTTTGTCTACAGTTAAATTATTCTCAAAGAAGTAGGGTAACTAAATCAGAAAGAAGGGAGGTTTGAAGTATATATTTTCTTACAGAATTATTCCTTGGTAAAACCATGCTTTTAAGAGGAGTTGCGTACACCTCTTCTTACTGATGTTTTACATTGTCATCTACTTCGTGAACTGTCTGACATTTCTGAATTTTTGCATTAAGGTAAACCTAGCTATAATAATCTGAACCCCTAAGGTGTTTCTGTGTGAGTTGAAAACAGATCTTGTTTCCCTGTTGAATGTAAATTTGTGTGGCGTTTCTTGCCTTACTGGATGTTAGTTGGTTGCTCTTTCTGTGGGTGACGAGGTTTAAGCGACAGCAATTGGCAGCCATCTGAGGTGAGCCTTGTAAATGGACTTTCCGTATTGATTTGAGAGAACTGTTGCACTCTTTGCTTCAATATGCCTTTAATCCATAGTGCATAACTGTATTGTCTAACTGACCATTGTCTTGTCTTCTACATGCATGGCTTCATCGTTATCACATTGCACCATTCATCTAACCAGGAGCCAATGAAGGTATGATAACATTTTAGTACATACTGTTATTTCTCTGGTCATGGTCATGTAGCTGTAATGTTTGTCATTCAGCTGGTACTTTCAAAGCTCAAAATACAGCCTTTGGTAACATGGTACCAGGCATCTGTGTGTTGGTCTTCATCTCCCTTCAGTAGCAGGAAAAAGGAAACTCTTATTTGGTGATATACGTTACAGTGCTCTCTAGAAGTCTTAATGTGCTAATAAAGATGTGCTGACTTGTAGAGTAGCCAAAGGCAGGAGTAGCTAGATTTTCTTTAGTGGAATACACATTTGATGAGAAAGCTTACATTTTTTTTAAAGTACACATGTAGTTAAACTTCAGTGCTGTGTGAAGATGAATTGATGATCAGGGTCTTGCTGTCTCTGCCAGCTGAGGTTTCCCATCTGCCTTTCTTCTGGTTATATACTACTTTATTTCAGTGCTGTCATGGCAATAGATACTTCTGTGGTCCATTTCTGTTTGTGAACCCAGCAGGAGACCTGTCACCTTTTCACCTTTCTCTGAACTTCGGACTGGGTCTGGAGAGACTGGACACCTCTGTCTCGGTGGCAGTGAGCTATTAGGTTGGCTCACCTTTATACATCTGAAACACAGTTGTAGGACACTAACAATACACTTGTAGATGCTCTCTTCCCTCTCTGGCGATGACTTCCTGCAGTTGTGTTGGAAGTGGCTAATACTTTTCTCATGAAAAGCCTCAGTATTAGCCTGCTGCAGACTTACGGGCTCAAGCTATGGCAGAAGACTGGCACTGCGATGCCCAGCCACAGCGAAGTTACACCTGAGATAGGTTACTGCCAGCTAATGGCTCCTATGTGAAATGACTGCAGAGGCCTCAGCAAAAGACCTGCTTGGGTGATTGTGGCCATGTGGGACAGGTTACAGTCAGCTGCTTTAGCCCACCGCTGGTTTAGATGTTACTCAAGCTGAGGCAGCAAGGAGAACATGTTCCTTAAGGCCTGTCTGTCGCAATGTCCCCTTACCTACTGGAAGTGGGCTTGACAATGAACAATTGGGCTTGTTCATTGCAATTCTGGAATTTCATACGTTCTGGAAAGCATTTTTTCAAGAACAGCAGAATTTTTCTGAAACCAGATTTTTTATAGTAAGTACCAGAGGTGGATGGATCTCATAGGTGATTTTTGTGTGTCAAGTATCCTGTCACAGCATATTTAAGAGATGAATAGGAAAACTGGAAGTTACAGTTCTTGGCTCTTGGCAGGGCATGCTGCTTTTAGGAGACAACTGAAAGGTGGTAGACCAAAGTTTTGTGCTGAAGAGAAAGCCTTTATCTACCTTCCATTAGATTGTAATAAAAAGTCTGGCTTCAAGTGATACACCATGATGAGCTAGATTGCATATGCTTCTTGGCAGAAATGGATGCTGTCGAATCAATTCACATTTTAAGATGTTTTATGCTATGGTCAGAAGCCCGTCCCATTACTTTAGAAGAGTGGGTCAAATTCTGCCATGGTAAGTTGTTAAGTGTCTGCAGGTGTGGTACCTCGGAGGTCATGGCCCTGCTAGTAGCCAAGGCAGGGAGTTACAGATCTGTAGCATCTCACAGATGGGAACTGGGACCTTGGTGGTGGTCCTGAAAGGGGGACTGAGTGCAGGAGTGCATACACTGCCCCCTCTCTTAAAGCTAGTCTCTCTAATATGACAAAAACTCCTTAGTTCTCCAGCACTTCAAGCCTTGAATGGGGAAAAAAAGGATCAAAGAAAACCCAGATTGGACTTGCCAAAGGGAACTATTACTTTGTTTAGATCTCAAGCCTTGGGATAATTTTTTTTTAATTAGAAAACCAAAACTTTAAATTAAACTTGCTCATGAGTCTGAGCATTTTTTGTCTTGGTGCTTATTCATCTAATACCAGAGACAGGCCTGAAGCCTGTCAGTTTTCTTTAAAGTCAGCATGAAAAAGCCTACCCCATTACTGATTACGGAGTCTCTCTTTTTTTTTTTTTTTTACAGCTTTTAGTAAGTTTGAGTAATTCTGTTTTCTTGTCATTTTCATTGTCTTCCTCAACTCTACAAGGATTCACCTACATCGTCCACAGTGTGTGACCACAAAGATTACCTGATCCTAAATTTTCTTGATGAAGAGCTAGGAACTGCTTCCTTAATGCAGCAGGAAACTTGAGGGATTCAAACACTATTTTTTTACTCTTCCGTTTAAGTACAGAGCAATACAACTTAGATAATTAAGAATGTCTCTTTTGACTCCCTTGCACCCAGTGGGATTTGCAACAATGCCATTTTCTTCCTTGTTCTCCCAGCCTAAACGTTCAGCATGAAGCCAAGTCATGTTCG
Source organism: Heteronetta atricapilla (assembly GCA_011075105.1). Classification (NCBI taxonomy): domain Eukaryota; kingdom Metazoa; phylum Chordata; class Aves; order Anseriformes; family Anatidae; genus Heteronetta; species Heteronetta atricapilla. The sequence goes on from CM021733.1 coordinate 18,886,256, forward strand.
GTGGGGTGGGTACTCTTGATTATGTGTCTGAACTTCCTGCAGCTGCAGATTGAATCCAGCTTCCCAAATTTAATCCTGAAAAACTATATAAATTGAATTCCATGTATGAGTTACTCTGCATGAGAGCAAGAAAGAACACTTTAAACAAAGCTTTACTCTGTTCTTAAGACATTTTTTTTAAATTTTTTGTTTAGTTTTGTTTTACAAAGTCATTTAACCAGAGGCAGTCCTGTTTTTGTTTTGTTTGTTTGTTTGCCTGTTTGCTTTTCTGGTGTGGACTTAGAAATCTGTCATTTAATGTGTAGACACACATTGTGTGCTGGCGGGATAAGAAACCTTGGGTTTGGAACTCCCATTGGAGAACAGCCTCCTCCATAAGAGGTGATGGGATGAGCAAGGCTTCTGCTGTAAAATGACTCAAAGGATAATGATGTGCTTTACTCTTTTCAGGTACTTTATTACCCAGATTGCCATCTGAACCCGGGATGACATTACTCACCATCAACATAGAGAAAATTGGTCTGAAAGATGCTGGGCAGTGCATTGATCCTTACATCACAGTCAGTGTAAAGGGTAATGATTTCTGTTCCTGGCTCCTCGTTTCTAGTTTGGAGAAAATACGATACTACTTTCAGAAAATACTTTTTATTTATTTAACCTGCAGGGAAAAGTGTTTGTTTGGACTTGCATTTATTGTTGTGGTCTTAAGGCTTCTGCTTTTTTGAGGGTGGAAAAATCCTGTACTTGGGAGATACTGGGAAGTGCATCACTGCAGGAGAGGTGCTCAGCTGTGCCTTCCCCAGGCTGGGGGACGACTATTAGTGACTTGGCAGACTGTACTTCTCTATTTCCCTTTCTTTAGCTAACTCTTGCCCTATCATTAGGCCAACTTTTTAGTAAAATAAAGATCTTCTTACCAAAAGGAATGGGTATGAAGTTGAGAAGCAAAGCTTTAAAGCGCCCGCCAGCCTTGGCACTGAAATATTTCAGCTCATATGCTGGGCTAACTGTCCCCTCTTCGAGAGTCTCCGTGAGTCTGGAAGAACCTATGTCTCTATCAGCTGCGGATACGTGAGGTGAGGTTTTCTCACTGTTTCAAGTAACAACGTGGTTGCTGGCTTTTGCTTGAGGCTGAGATTTTTGGTATTCAGTCTTTCTGGCAGGAGCATCTGTCTCATCCCTGTTTCTTAGAAGGAAGCCACTGCAGTCAGAACTGCTTACCTTTACCCCCTTCTGCTTGACTTGTGCTCACCTTTACAACCTTTTGAGGTGTATGATTTTTCTTTACCAGACAAAAGCTTCTGGCTGAGCTCTGTTCTATTGGTGACAGCCTCTATTCAGTTGTGACGGTGACCTTCTATAAATCCTCTTCTGATGTGCCATTGGTCCCAAGTGTAGGGATGCAATACCTGTGTTATCAGGCTGCTTCACCTGCTGGACAAGTTCTTTGTCAGAAGTGGGGGGTCACTGAATGCCACTGGTGCTGAATGCCAATTTAATCCCAGAGATGTTCTCAGATGTTACCTGCCAACATACGTACACAGAGAGCCTTATCTAATCCTGCTTCCAGGGGTGATTTTTCAGCAGTGAAGCTGGAAGATGACTCTCGCCTTCCTCAGCTGATACAACTGCCTTTTTGTGTTCTCAGTCTTAGAAATGCACGGTATTTGTGCTTATGGTGTTGCCTTAAGATTGCAGCATTATTTTTAGCTTATGTAACTATTTTTCAGGCTCGGTTTCTCTAGTCACTTTTGGATCTTTCTTTGCCTCCAGTAAGCCAGAAAGCTGAGGGACGGGTGACTTCAGTGGTGAGGCTAGCTGGATGGATGTGGCTTTAATCAAACTTAATTCTTTCATGCTGAGTTTTTCTTGGCCAACAGGGAAATACCAGCGCTAACAGGGTTCTAACATTGGATCCTGGAACTTATCAGAATTTGTAAAGCAAACATTCGTTGTTCCTTTCCACTGAAGTGTTTGTCAGTCTTAACTTACTGCATATTGTTAAAATTGTTGCTTGCCTTCAGAGCTAGCTTTCATTTCCTTTCTGGAGCTGAAGGAGTCTGTGTTTCCAGGCTTGCTTTCCCAACAAGTCATTCTGTTAACGCGTGGCACTCTATTAGCAAACAGCAGCTGCCAAGTAATGATGTAGGAAACTAGGGTCAGAAGGGGTGTGTGTGTAGGGTGTATCACCTTTTCTAGTAATGGTGACTTTAAGCTTTATTTTTCAAGATTTTGTTGAGTAAAAGTGACTCAAAAAAGTTGTTTTGTGCATATTATAACGAGTCTCAGAGTGATTAGTTGTTGGTTTCCCTTGGTGTTTTTGTTTTGTGTGGGGGTGTTTTTGTTGTGTGTGGGTGTTTCTGTGTGTGTGGTTTTCTGTTTTGTTTTGTTTTTAATGAGGCTACTCTCCTGCAGATCAGCAGAGAGAGAGGTTCCTGCTGCCACATTCGTGATCCCTTTCCATTCCCTGAACAAAGTGTGTTCAGCAGCGCTTCAGGGCCCCAACCTCAGCAGAAAGAGCATTGTCTCTGGGGTCTTGCGTCTGAGCAGCACAACTGGCGCTGACAGCTGGAGTCCAACCTGTGGCCCCCTGTGCCGCTGGCTGTAAAAAACAGGAGAGAGAATGCATGTTGACCCAAAGAATTGTGGTGCATGGAGTTAAACCAAGTGGGAGGCTGGTCACCAGAGGTGTTCCCCAGGGCTCAGTACTGGGGCCCATTCTCTTTAATACCTTCCTCAGTGATCTGGATAGATCATTGATAGAGGTGAGGGAGTGCACCCTCAGTAAGTTTGCAAATGACACCAAGTTGTGTGGGAGTGTTGATCTGCTCGAGGGATTTGGATAGGCTGGATCGATGGGCTGAGGCCGATGGGATGAGGTTCAACATGGCTAGGCGCCAGGTCCTGCGCTTGGGGCACAACAACCCCAAGCAGCGCTACAGGCTGGGGGAAGAGTGGCTGGAAACCTGCCCAGCGGAAAGGGCTCTGGGGGTACGGGTCGATAGCCAGAATATGAACAACAGTGTGCTCGGGAGGCCAACAAGGCCACCAGCATTCTGGCTTGCATCAGGAATAGTGTGGCCAGCAGGGCTGGGGAGGTGATTGTCCCCCTGTACTCGGCTCTGGTGAGGCTGCACCTTGAGTACTGTGTTCAGCTTTGTCCCCTCGCTACAAGAAGGGCCATGAAGATGGTGTAGGTCTAGAGAACAAGTCTTACGAGGAGCAGCCGAGGGAACTTGGGTAATTTAGCCTGGCGGAAAGGAGGCTCAGGGGAGACCTTACCGCTCCCTACAGTTAAGTTACTTCTCAAAGGAAGTTGTAGCAGGATGGGGGTCGGTCTCTTTTCCCAAGCAACAAATGATAAGACGAGGAAATGGCCTCGAGTTGTGCCTGGGGAGGTTTAGTTTTGGTATTAGGAAAAATTTATTCACTGAAAGGGTTGTGAGGCATTGGAAGAGGCTGCCCAGGGAAGTAGTTGAGTCACCATCCCTGGAGGTATTCAAAAAACATGTTAAAGTTTCTTAGGAACATGGTCTAGTGGTAGACTTGGCAGTGCTAGGTTAACCCTTGGACTTGATGATCCTACAGGTCTTTTCCAACCTAAACGATTCTATGATTTTGTTGCATCTAGACAACAAAGCAGGGGGGGCTGCAGTGATTGCACCTCATATAAGCCGTGCCAGCTTTGACCTGCATGGAGGGGAACCTTCGGTGCATGTAACTCTGCTGGTTCAGCTGGCAGTTGTGAAGCCCTGCAGGAGTGCTCCTTGCAGAAGGAACAGAATCATTTGCTGGCAGCAGACAGAAATGTCCCCTTAAAATAGAAATGGGTATCACTACAAATTTTCCTCCTAAACTGTCAGAACTCTATCTGCTTTCACGTTGCTGTAAAAGATGAAACTCACTGACTGTGAAGGGGTACGATTACCCCTCTTCAGTCCCCTCCCCCCCTTTTTTTTAAGTTTAGGGAAAAATCCAGGTGGGCATTAACTTTTTATGGAAGTGTTAGGACTGATTCATAAGTGTCTTAAAGGAAGCAGAACTTTAAAGTCTGAGAAGCTTCTCCCATTCTTGTGGTATTTCTTTCCTGCAGATTTGAATGGGATAGATCTGACTCCTGTGCAAGATACTCCTGTGGCTTTGAGGAAAGAGGACACGTATGTCCATTTTAATGTGGACATTGAGATTCAGAAACATGTTGAAAAACTAACAAAAGGTATGTGGTATGAAGTACCAGAAATGGGGCCCGGGAACTTTGAAAGAGTTGATAGTAGGTTGCTCCTAATCTAATAAACAGGCCATGCCTGAGCTGCTGCAGGGCTCAAGATCCAGACAAGGATAAAAATAGACATTTGCATCCTATCTTTTCCAAACTGGTCATTTTGATGACTTGCAGACAAGGGAGGAATGAATGAAAACAAATCAAAATGCAGTCTGCTCTGCTGCACAGGTATTAAGTTTCTTTGTGATGTTTTTAATTACCTGGATATGAATAATTGAGTGAAGAGTACATGCTCTTGTGAGTGTGATCATAAGCATTGCAAGAACATGGTGTATCTTTTAAGTAAATTGCTAAAGTGTTGGAAATAATTTGTGTGTTGACATAATTTATGTGTTGGAAATAATTTGAGAGTAATTTAATTGTTGGAAATAATCTGTGATTCTATTAATTTCATCCAATAAATGTAGAGCATCTTAAATTGCAGATAAATATTAGGGTAACTGTTGCGGTCATAATTGCTAACTTTGCTGTTAAACCATTTTCCATTTTAGGTGCAGCTATTTTCTTTGAATTCAAACACTACAAGCCTAAGAAAAGGTTTACTAGCACCAAGTGCTTTGCTTTCATGGAGATGGATGAAATTAAACCCGGGGCAATTGTTATAGAACTGTAAGTGACGTGCAGTTATTAGATGCCAATGACAGAAGAAGTGAACTATGCTTTAGTTAGGATGTATAGTTTGTATTGTGGAAGGTTTGATGAACTCATTGGATTAACTTACATCAGGAATATTCAATTTTTAATAAAGAAGGGAAGATAAAATGCTTTTAGACAAAATAGCTACAGATCTTTCTCAAAAAAAAGATAATTTCTAAATAAAATGCTGGTGTTTGTAACTGAATTTTATATGAATTTAAACAAATTCTATAGGGGAGATTTTCATTTTGATGTCCATTTGAATGTCGGATCAGTGTACTTTAAAAAAAATAATTGTGAACTCCCATGATATTCTGATACAGGACTTCTGTGCCGGAAATATGAATTGAGACATGGGATACTGATCTGAAATAGATTTTTATGAACACTTCAAAGCAGTGTTAGGTGGTTTGTTTTTTTTTTCACTCTAAGTAAAGAAATAGATTAGCCAGTTACAGTGCAGTGGCTGTGATGTGCATCCTAACCTTACCGTGTAGGTAAAGGGCTGCCAAGTGAGGGTTTTGAGTTGTTTTTGTTTTCTCTTTCCAGGAAGAAGTGAACCTTGCAGGTGAGGACAGTTGTAGGAAGAGTGCTTAACTTAATCTCTGCTAGCTGGAGTGCTTCTTTGAATTTCTTCCTGTAAATCCAGTTATTGTTGTTCCAGTAAATCTTATCTGATGTATTTAAAGATTATGGTAATAGGATCAGGACAAGACAGGCTTTCTAGTACGCTTTCATCTTCCTCATAGCCATTAGCACTCGTGTTAATTTACTTTCTTGTGCTTACAGGTACAAAAAACCCACTGACTTTAAAAGGAAGAAATTACAACTGTTGACCAAGAAACCACTTTACCTTCACCTCCATCAAACGTTGCACAAGGAATGACCCTATTTGTGAGACTTTTGTGAACTGAACCACAAGTCATGGTAGCTGTGTGTAGTAGCCTTAGGCTTTGAGTGGCAGGAAAACGACTGTGTCCATGCCAGTAGGTCACACGGGACCATCACATATTGCACAGCACTCCTTCAGGGTCAGAGGCGAGCCTACCATCCAAGTGCAAGTTTTTTTTTTCAGTACCTTCCAGATACAGGTTTTTCTGAGAGCCCTGAAATATTTTGACTGCTTTTCCTAATTTTGCTGTTCATCACTTTTTTATCGTAACCGTTATTATCCTTTTGCCTCAAACTCCACCGAAGGTTGGAGACTGCCCCTTTGCCAAACCTGTAGCAATAAAGATGTGGCAGGCCTACTAACCTGTTTACACTCGCTGTGCTATTGTAGTTCCTCTCATCTGCATTTCAGAGTCCTCTGCAGGGGGCTGGGTGGCAGAAGATGGAGGGGAGGGATGAGGTGGGGTGGGAAGGAGGTTGAGCTACTGCAAGTGATGATAAAGAGAGGGAGGAGGATGTGGGGTCAAGTGGCCACGAAAGAGCTCCTCAGTCAGCTATTCCGCTTTAGTCAGGCCAGGAGGAGGACAACTGCAGATGAGAAAACAACTATGATTTTAACAGCTGAATCGTAGTTCTTAGCCGTGCCTGATCCACTCTTACAGAGTTTTGGATACAATATATATAGGTCAGTCCTTTGAATCACAACTACTCCCTAACAGAACTAATTTTCGTGTATCTCCTCCCAGAATGATTTGCAAAGATGGGTGGGGAATGGAGAGAGGCTTTCTTCAGGGCTTCATCCTTACAGTGGTGGGTATTTCACTATTTCAGTGATAGGACAGCCCCCCCAGTTTTCCAGAGCTTTTGATACGGTAGATCTGGCTAGCAGGTTGGCCCACCTTACAAGAAACTGCTGTTCTTATGGAAACTGATTGTATGCAGTTTTCTGCAGATTTTGTGCGAGTCTGGAAACTTACTCCAAAAATGACCTTTTTATGTAAGTAGATAGGATTATCATTTTCTGTATTCTTGATTCAGTGTATAATAAGCTGCAGGACATGGGCTTATGACACACTTGCATTCACCTTTCGACCTAATAAAGGGACAGAAGTAGAACCCAGTCAAATCTTTCATATATTTAATACAAATACCTTAGGGTTTGATGTATTTCTTGCATATCTAACTAGTGCCTAAATACTCCCCTACCTTAACAAAAAAGACCCAGCACCCAAACTAGTGTCAAATATTAAGTTTATTTTACACAGTCTGGATGCAGATCTATCATTAGACTTTTTTCTGTCATGTAGCCCCCAAGATGTTAAAGGGTGCTTTAAATGGAAAGGATGTTACCTCTTCTCATGAGAGTTGTCTGCCTGTAGACAGGCATTCAACATTTTTTGTTTTACCATACTGATGAGGATAAAAAGCTGTTTTGAACAGCTTTGTTTTTGTTTTGTCCTCACCTTTGAACCTTTTTGTTTGTTGTTGTTTTGTCCTAGCCTTTGCACCTTCCCTCTGTTCTGGCATAACTAGGGCTAAATTCTCCTTGCTGCATAACTAATATGCTAAAATGACAAAAGCCAGCAATGCTTCTTCCAAATTCTACCAATAATTGGATTTTTTTTTTTAAAAAAAAGGCAATTGAATTTTCCTGTTTACAGGTCTTTGCAGTGCATACTCCAATGGTATGACATGTTGACAAGATCAGAATATCAAGCCCTGAAGAGGTAGCCCTGTTACAAAAATACCTCTGAATGAAGCATTTTGAATACCATGCAAAAAGAGGATCCCTAATTTTTTTAAAAAACATGGTAATCCTTCAGACTCTGCTGAAGGATAGAGCAAAGCATAAGTTTAACTTCTACAGCTGCAAATAAATCTAAGCTAGGGCAATAGCTGTGTTGCCAACAGCCCTGGGCTAGTTCAGGTCTCTTTCTGACCTAGGAATCTGTAGCACTAAGCTTCTGTGCAACTTGTACAAGCTGTCTTGCTCAGCAAGTGACAGTTGTGTGGCTCTGCCATCCTGCCGTTGCTTTTGGGAATCAGTCGATGCCTGGTGAAAGCACTGAAGGAAGTTATGTGTTCTGCCTGTGACTAACAGCACGCTCACTGCCCTCCCGTTGCTCCCAGAAGATGATTCCTTCCAGCTTAAGTTAATCCCAGCTGGGGGCGGGAAGGGAAGAGACGTTCAGCATCACAAAGCTTGGTGTTGGGGAAGGGAAGATTCTGAACTTGGAGGGCCTGACTTTCAAATACAAATACTCATCCGCATATATGTAATTAGCCACCATTCAAAGTGAACATTTTCACTTGAATTACAAAGCCATTGTTTCAGCTGCTTACCTTGACTCGTCCCCAGCTTGTAGATGTCTGTATTAACTCCAGTTATATGAAATGTCAACTTTGAAGTATTTTTGTTAAATACACAAGTAGAGCTTTGTATTTAACTAATTGTGAATTAATGTTTGTCGAGTGTGAAATACCATTTTTATGCTTCTATCCTTTGTATTTTTTGTTCAGTCAACTGTCTTTCATTGAAAGGACTACTACTTCCCACTCCACAAGCACATGTATTATTTTATGCTTTAGTAACATTCTATCTTGTCCTTCATCTTAACTCTGAAGTTTAATACTTGTACTGTACGACTGTAACACCTACGTGGCAACTTTAATGGCTGCTTGTACTCTGGCAGTAAAGCTGTAATGGCCTTCATTAGATTTTTATTATTCCTAGTTTTCTCTTCCCTTTATTTTTTTAATCTCCTTAAGTACTTATGTACAACTCTAGTTTTTTTTTTTTAAAAATACAAATGAATAATCTTATGCAGTACAGACTTAGTATTGAAGAACAATTTAGCTTTCTTACCGCTAAGATGCAAACTCACCTCTCAAACCTCGCTTAATGCTCCCAAGCCAATCCTGAATGCAGAAAGTGGTTATTCAATTTCTTAACTTCTGGAGTGCTGGAGCCCCAACCTGTATTTCTGTACTAACCACATGACCATGGAATTCAAGAGCTCAGGGTGTTCAGTTTCCAGCTGTCCTGCCCTTCAGGGGAGGAGGTCTGTATCCCCCACCATCTTCACGCATGAAGCAAAGCAGTAATGTGCTGGACTAGTCTGGCACATTCTATCATTGATCTTGCAACATCTGCTGTTATTCAGCTTTGACTCAGTTCTTCAACTTGGTCATGGCTGGTTCAGTAATGTAGCATTCCCTGGTTATAATGTCCATTCTGACCGAACAATGGCACTGAAACAAAGCCTTCAGGGTTTAGCAAAAGGAATTTTGCTTTTTATTATAACCTTCCTTTGAATACAGTGTCATTTGTGCTTCTGATCTCTGACCAGACATCTATTCAAAAAAACACAACAAAAAAAAAAAAAAACAACTAAAACCACACCTCACAGTCCTCATGTAAACTCCTGGACTAGGATAGCTGCAGCTTAATGATGTGATGGAGAAGGCAGGTAAGATAGCATTTTACTTAAAAATTATTTCCACAGGAAATGATTTGATTTACATTTTTCATGAAATTAGTTCATTCACCAACTGGTTACAGAGGCTACATTTAATTAGAACTAGCCACACAGGTACTTCCTTTCTATTGCACGTTTAGAGTAGGTTCAAGTCCATCACAAAAAGGTTCTTGCAGCCCAAGAGGATGGATGAGTTTAAGGTGATCATAAATGCACATAAGATGTCTGCAGCAACTGGATAAAAATTAATCCTGCAAAAGCTGAAATATACTGAAATGAGACAAATGGCTTCAAACAGAAAACCATTTCCTAAAATCCTGACCACAGGAAGTGTGCTATAGAGTCCATTCCATTGAGCTGCTGACCAGAGACTGCAGTTAGGGCTTCTGCGCTGGAGGCTGTGTATAGTCCTTTGAGCCTGCTGGTGGTGGCGGAGGGGCTGCGGGGTAGTCTCTAGGTCCTGACGGAGGCAAGTCTCTGCTAGGAGAAGGTGTATAGTCCCTTGAGCCAGGCGGGGGTAGCCGTGGGCCTGGAGGATAATCTCTCGGGCCAGGAGGACCTAGAGGTCGGAAAGAAGGGTGCCCGCGTCCGTATGCTCTGGGATCTGGAGGGGGTGGTGGGCCAGGGGGCAGATCTCTCATTCCTAATGGTGGGCCAGGTAAGAAATCTCTTGCAGCTGGAGGTGGTAAGGGAGCACCACGAACTAGAAGGAAAGGAAAAGATGAGAGGCAAATTAAAGTTTACCGTAAACTTTGAAGCTCCTGACTTGTTCCTCATATTAATTTGCTGGAGCAGTTCTGGGGCAGGTCATTGTCACATGCAGACTTTGCATTAGTTACATTCTCATGCCTTTTGGCTGCTCGTTTCAATTTTAGACTAAGCAGGTTAAAACACTTTGGTATTAAGGAGGCTTGGGAAAAAGAAACATAGCCACCCAAACCTTCTGAGCAAGACACCTAGACCTCATGAAGAATGAGGAAGCTGCATGCCACCAGGTGGCAGGTTCCCAGCTCTATAGTAGTCTCCCTGAGAAGCTCAGTGGGAAGTTCAGTTTCAGCACAAGGCAATACAATTGTACCTAGGGGCACAGGAAGAGGCCGGGGCCCAAAGTGTCCACGCAGAGGAGCTGGCGGTGGTCCGTAACGAACAGGTGGTGGGGGCGGAGGTCCCATCACTGGAGAGGTCATGATGGGTGTCCCAGGGAAAGAAGGTGGGCCTTTGGGACTAACATTAGCCTGCGTGAGATTAGGTTAATCCAGTATGTTACACACTGCAGAGAAACCTTGACACTGCTGAACACAACCACTCACCTGAAGGCCAAAAGGTGGAGAAAAAAAGAAAAAAAGACAGCCCAAAATGCATTAACCAAGTAGAAAATAAGGAAATACATTGCACCATCATTGTCCCTTCACCCAGAAGGCTGCTTGCACTACCTAGGAGTGAATACTTTGTGTATCTTCTGAGATGACAAATTTCTTGAGTACAGCTTTAGCTAAAGAGAAGATCAACCAATCTCTTTTGAAGTGTCCTTGGTTGATACCCCTTTGGTAAAGGGCCTGCCACCTGAAGTTACATGTGGAATTAAATAGTACAGCTAAGTCAGCTTCTTCAGATTATTGTAGTCACTCCAAAGTTAAGTGTTTCCCTGCAGTCCTTAACAGGAAAGGTCTGATTTCATTAGTTCCACAAAAAAACAGACAGCAACCGTTCATTATTAGAGAAACCTTTCAAGATAGACATAAACTCTTGGTTAGTTTTGCAGAGTATTTTGTTATTTAGCAATTCAGAACACCAAGCCTGTTACTCTTCTCCATCAAAGCAGCTTAACACCATATTCAGCCTCTGAATACTCACTGTAGGTGGTTCAATAGGTGAAGGTGAATCGGTAGTTACACAGGGGGCTTCAGACTCTTTGGGAGAGGGCTGCTTTTTTTGGTGAGGGTGGAAGGGGACAGCAAATAAGGACAGTGACAGGATATAGACAAGACAGAACATGACACAGTTAAAGAAGCAGCAAGGAGTACAGTGAATCATGAATCATGTATTAGAAATGTTTCCTGAAGGTTGTTTTTTTTCAGCTTACCGCTCTATCCATTGCTGTGGAAGGGGAGGAGGTTCTTGGCCCACTACTGATCAGGGATGCTACAGCAGGCCCAAGATCTGTAGAGAGAGCCATACATGTTTTAATGAAGCTTTGGGAAAAGGAATATTGGTCTTGAACTTCCAATTCTGAAGTGAAAAAATAAGCGAGTACATTTCAGTGAGTACATTGCAATTGGTTGCAGAGACCACGTATCTTACCAGGAACAGACATCCTTCCAGGGATCTCTGGCGGCCTTCGTGGAACAGAGGGGCCATCTACCACTGTACCTTAAGAGAAACACCAGGAGATTCTAATCAACACATGCCTAAGCTACTTCTATTGAAATAAATACATAAATCTCTGCATTAATAAAGCACATGTCAATATCCCTACAATCAAGATCGGACCTTCTTAGGTTTGTAGCATATGAGATACTTAGGACAGAAAGGAAGCTTCACTGCTTACCAAATTCACCTCTTGAGCCCTCCCTTCGAGGAGCAGAAAGGGGCCGACCAGGAACTTCTATCATTTGTGTGGGTGAAGGATTTCCTCCACTCACAGGTGATGGGCCAAAAGAGCCATCTCTACTTAAGGGCCCTACATCAAGAAATAAAAAAAAAAAAAGTGATGTACTTTCCTACAATATATCAAAGCCGTATTGTTTAGAATAAAATGTTTTGAAGACGAAGGTTTTGGGAGAAACGGCAGCATTTACCTCGTCGTGGTGGGACTTGACGATCGGGTCTGCCTGGAGTTGGCTTCACAATTAACGGTCTTTGAAGCATAACAATTTTTTGGTTTACTTCTATTAATCTAAAATTAAAAAATAAAGTTATTTTTAATTCAAGTAGCACATGTGAGTTGCATTCATTAGCATGAAACAGTACCAAAAGCAAACTGCATTGTAAAATGTTACAGCTTTTACCAAGAAATCTTATTTTAAGCACTGAAACAGTTTAATAGTTTAAAAATCAGAAATCAGTTAACCTGTATGTACACTGCACATTTTACACAAACAAGCTAACTGAGCACCCTGCACAGTTTGAGCTCCTCCCCTCCTATGAAAAACAGCATGTTCACAGAGCAATAGAGACAGCCTGTACTGTACTTACTTTTGTCTCAGGTTGGCTGCTTCTCTTTTTTCTTCAGCCAGAGCTCTCTCAGCAGAGCGGGCAATAAGCTGTCAGGGAAAAGTTTGCCAGCTGCATTAACTGCACCAACCTGAAGCCAAATATATGTTGTTGTTTTTTTTTTTTTTTTTAAATCAGAAAGGGAAGGACATTCTTACCCAATTGTCATGTGCTTTTTTCTCATGAGCGGCAATCTGAGAACAAAAGAATTGTATTAGCTTTCATTTGTCCAACAACAAATATTTCCAAGAACTCAGAGCATTAAGATGATGCAGGAAATGGTGACACAGTAACCAGCAAAAGCAGGTCATTTACCTGGTTTTTGTATGATCTCTCTGTTTTTTGCAATTCTTCTTCCATATCTTGAATCCTTTGCCTGTATAAAATGAAAAGAGGTTTAAGTAAGTGTTTTTCAGCAGCTGAAATAAAGGAAAACAATAGTCTTCAGAAAAAATAAATTACTTGTAAACTTTCACTTCCTCAATGGCAAGCACAGCTTTTTCGTCTGCAGCAGACAATTTCTGCTCCTTCTCCTGGCGCTCATATTCTTCTTGAGTTAGTTTTCTGCACAGGGAAAAAAAACAAACAGCGCAACACAACAAAAACAAACAAAAATCAGCAACAACAACATAACCATCTAATTCCACTATCCTACATCTACTACAACTCAAAATCAAGGGAGATTAAAAAAGACAGAAATGCCATCTTTTGAAACCAACAGACAAACTCTGTGTGTGTAAAACCTGAAAATTTACAACGTAGAATTGACAGGAAAGATCTGTCAGAACCTAACAGTTGCAGAATAATTCATCTCTTCAACCCCAAAATGTATTTAACGGTTCTACAGATGGTAATCCAGATTTAGGAAGGTACAAAGAAAGAAATATGCAGAACTAACTAACATCAAACTGAGGGAACTGAGAAAAGGTCTAGAGAAAAAGGGGGAATTTAGCACCCAGGTAACAAACACACCAACAGTCATCAAATGTGTGGAAAGAAACTTTTTTTTTCCAGTATTCTCCACATCAATTTATTATGGGACCAATTTTCACATTATTTTTAACCTTATAGCTCGCTAAGTAAATAATTTTTGGTATTATTCTGGAAATACTTAAGAGGCTCATAGCGTGTTCCCATCTTGCAAAAGCTATCCCACATTAAACCAGCAGTAAGTTAACTACAGCTAATAGCCAGTTCAATGTAATTCATCTCCTTAGCTACATGTGGAAATAGTTTTCCAGAAATACAGGAAGTCCTAAATTCAAACCAATACATAACAGACAGTGTAAATTCCTAAAAGTTTTGGAAGGAACATAAATCCTTCAGCCAGAGATGTCAAGAGGAAGTTTTTTTTTTTTCTTAAAAATTGGTCTATCCTTTGCCTCTCTAACATGTGTTTATTACGTCTGGGTCCTGAGGTTATGAGATCAGACAGCTTCACTACTGAGGTGCTTACAGCCTAAGTTCCATAGCTTGTTCCAACGCTGTGCTTCTCCCAGCCCACACATTTCAACCTTAGGGCTTCCAAATTCCCCCACGCTTGAGAACCTTAGAGCTTTCAATTGCTTCTCCATTGAATTCCAGTTTTCTTACAGAATTTAGCTGAAAATGTCCCTGAATCCTACCTAAAGTTTTCTCCACAGAACTGATTTTATTACAGACATTTTAGTAAGTAAATAAACAAATGCGTGAATGACAAATACAGATGCACATTCGTTCTTCACCAGCAGTGTTTCATTCACCTCAGCTACCACCGTGAACTCAAACTTAATTTAGCCCTTTGAAAAAGGCAAAAAGCTCACATAGGTAAAACAGCAAGTTGCTACATTATGAAAATTAGGTTAATTGAACTAAAAATCAGAATAAATGAAACAAATCTTTATCAGCAGTATCTTCTCCTTGACAATTCTGCACAATATGCCGTACCAACCACAGAATTCTCAGACCAAACCATGCTTGGTCTCCCATATTTTTTTTAATTTTTATTTTTGTAGAAGACAATACTGTGTGTGAAAAGTGACACCGTTCTCAAGTGACAATGTTGAGAATCTGTTGGTAGGCTACTAGCTTGAACTGTATTTAAACGGCAGTCATCAGTTTTCATTCTAAATGCAACTTGAAATCATTTGACCCTACTGGACAAAGAGCATTTGAATAGTGCTTATGATCTAATATGTTATCTTGTGAAAGAGTAATGAAAGGCTTACTTCTGCAGCGCCATTTCTTTCTGCTGGTAAAGTTCACCGAGAATCTCTACTTTCTGTTGTAGTGTTTTACATTCATTTTCCAGTCGAGCTTTGGCTGACTGTAGTGAACAGGAGTCGTGTTCTAATTTTTTTATTTGCTCTGTCAGAAAAGCAAAGGTAAGTGAAGAAGATGAAAGAAAGTTACAATGAGAACTGTTATGCCACTTCAGTGTCCCGTTCATTTTTAAACCACAAACAGCATTTCATCCTAAGCAATTCTTTTGCTAAGCCTACTCACCTTCCAGCTCATGTCTTGCTGTTACTTCATCACTCAGTTTGGACTGCAGAAGGTTTCTGTCTTCTTCAACTATGGATAACATAGTTTTTACCTGAAAAAAGCAACAAATGTTTATGATCTTAGGCACAGCAGTAACATGGCTGCATTTATTAGATATCTTGTGCAGCATACCCTGGAGACGTCCATCATCTGCTTAATCTGAGTCTTCATCTTTTCATTCTCATTATCTAGAAGATAAAAGTAAATTTGTTTTCCTTACTTTTTAACCCCAATTTCCTGGACTCTGTAGTTGTTAACAATAATACTCCCTGCCTTTTCACCTGGGATAGGTCCAAAGAAAAAAAGATGGGGGAGGGGATACGGGAACAGGACAAAATACAGTAGGAATTCAATGACCAGCACAACAAAACTGGTAGATTTATTTCAAAAGGCATTCCAGAAGATTCCTCCTTGTCGCTCATTCTAGGCACAACACTAGTATTAATGTGAATGTAGTGTCCATTATTGGACACAGTATATGAAAATCCAGAAGTGGGAATTTCCAGCCCACTTATACCGTACAGTTAGAAAAACCACGGGAAACGGGAAAGATTCAGAATCAGTGACATAGCAAGTGTTTATGATATTAATCAAGACAAACTTCCTAAGTAGTCTTGCAAACTTCTATTCCAGTCTGTCATATTAAAAGATGTGATTACCCAAATTAGCTATCTATCCTGAGGTAACCGTAATACTCGTATTAAAGTAGCGTAGTCTAGCAACAGAGCTGAGATTCTCAGCTTTCAAAACAGTCTTAACTGCTAACTTCATTACACATTAAATTGTTAATCTTTAAAACTCATTACACTTAGAACACATCTAAAAAGTAATCTAAAAACAATTATAGGGCTTTTAACCATTTATCCCTTCATTTAGATATTTTGTGTTGATGACTGAAGATTAAACCTGGCAGTCTCTTAACCCCCAAGCAGCTACACAGGTGGATTCCCCTTGGTGCCCCTATGACGTGAACATAACACCTTACGTGCTTTAGGTACTGTGTGATCAGCCAGCAGGTAGGATTACTGTACCTGGCAACTCTCCATTGGCCAGTTCGTCCCCTCTGCTCCATTCATGCCCTTCACCATCCTTCTTGGCCTCAGATGCTGAATCGACGTCAAGCTGCTTCAGCTGCATAATGCAGTTAGTTAAAACCTAGTACAGAAATCATAGGATCACTGAAGGAGAATCGCTCTGCATTTCGTTAAGTATTCCAAAGTATTTAACAACACGTGCTATTTAAAGCTTGTTACAAAGAACCTACCTCTATTTCATTTTCCTTATAAGCAAGTGCTTCTTCTATGTCCTTCTGAGACTTCTGATACAGTTTAATCTGCTCACTGAGCTCAGTATGTCTCTCGCTCCAACCTTCAGCTTCTTTTAGCAGCTGTATGAAACACCAAGGCAAGACGATTTTTTTAATGATTATTTTTAGTAGGGGCTATGCGTAACAGAAATCTATTGTACTACCAGCTCTGGTGATAATCAGTCACCACAGGTCACAGATCAGGTGTAAACTTCACAATTATCACACACATCATTAGTCTATTGGTAGAACCAGATGCCAGGAATCTTTTTGCAAATTATACTATTAAGCGATTTTCCAAAATTTATGTTTTCACATCTACTACCCAACATCAGAAACAAACTGCTCACATACTTCAGAACCTGAAGAATTAATCGCAGCCCAGAGTTTAGCCAAACCAGATTCCTTAAGACAGCATTTACTTCATATATGGAGAACGAAAACACAGAAGACACTTGGAAGTAACTGCAGAAGTACTGTTGTGATATTTCAGGGCTAAAGGGGCTCTTCATGTAGCTTTGCTTCAGAATTGCTTTTTGGCAATTTGTTACTCTAACATCCCAAGTAGCAATCTCCTGATCATACAGTGACACTGTATCTGTACAAGTTTTCTGTGAAGTTACTGACAAAAAACCAAACCACTGGAACTGGCAAAGCCTGCATAACAGAGGCGTGGTTAACTTGCACAAAAAGCCTGTGCAAGAAGCACAAGGGGTTTTAATATTAAAGGTGGAAATTCTAATATATTAAGAAAACTCAGACACAGCAAAGATACACACAAGAAAACTAGGAATAAAGCCCTGATATTTAAGTCAAAAGGGAAACAGTGTTGCCTGGCCTGGTCAGAACTTACCTGTTCCTTGCTCTTTTTCAGCCTGGCATTCTCCTCCTGCACATGCTGCAGCTCTGACTTTACCTTTTCTTCATTTAATTTAGCTTCATTAAGGGCTATCTGCACCTACATATGAAACAAACAAACAAAGAGGAACAAAGTCATAAAGGTCAAAACGTCATAGAGTAAGAGCAACACATTACCGGGAAACAGAAAAAAGGTATACATGCACAAACTGAAATCTTGCAAGTTAGCATTTTCAATTAGGTACCAGGCATTAATTTTCCTGCACAGAACTTACACCTGTGACTGTTGAAAGAACGTAGATACCTTACTGCAGCTTTTCAATACTTAAAGGGGGCTTATAAAAATGGATGGAGAGCAACTTTTTGCTCAGGCAGACAATGACAGGGGAAGGAGGAATGGTTTTACAATAAAAGAGCAGAGATTTAGATTAGATGTTAGGGGAAAATTCTTCGCTCAGGGGGCAGTGAGGCACTGGAATGCCTTGCTCAGGGAAGTTGTGGATGCTCCATCCCTGAAGGTGTTCAAGGCCAGGTTGGATGGGGCTTTGAGCAACCTGATCTGGTGGTAGGTGTCCCTGCCCATGGTAGGGGGGGGTCAAACAAGGTGATCTTTAAGGTCCCTTCCAACCCAAACCATTCTATGATTCTGTAAAACAGGTAATGCTTTACCTCTGAAAGCTCAGCAGAATGCACACTGATAACCTCTTCAAGTTTCTCCAAGGACTTCTGGCTTTCAGAGATCTGTACAAGAAGATGAGCAGCAAGTCTGTATTAGCTTAGTACACGGCTTAACCTGAGCGCGTCATTATTTTAACCTGTGCATTTTCAAAGCATAAAAGGAATTCTAAATGCCAGCAAACTACCATTCAGACAAGCCATCAGACTAGCAGCAACAGCGGTGCCTTATCAGCAGGGCACGGAATAAAAACCACACCGCACTTTAGAATCACCTTTCACCTTTGATTCTGCCTGTGCATGGCTGGGAAAGCTCCCTTTACACCTATGCTGCCTAGAACAAAAGTACCACGTGTTGCTGTCATTACCAACAACCTTTGATCAAAACACCAAAGAACTTGTTGGAGCTTAGTATTATTTCAGCAAATCAGGCTTTAAAGAGGGGAAGGAAAAAAAAGAAAGAGTACCACCTCTGGACACAAATTAGGGGCAGCTTAAAGATCTTCACATTTACTATCAAATTAAATGCTTCCTCTAAGCACGAGAAACATTACCAGCCCGAAGCCTTCAGCCCATATTGTTATGGAAATCCTAGCAAAAGTCAGGAAGTTATTAGACCAGCCCACAAGTGGAATACGTGTCTGTGTATGGAAGTACAACTACAGAAGTTCAACAAATCTTAAAAAAATAACAAAAGTCAAGAGAATCTCCCCCTGAACTTGGAATGAACCTGAAATTTCATTTCAGTTCTTTTTGAGGTGGGTCATCTCATTTCCTATACCTCTGTCCATTAATGAACAGGATGCAGACAGTTTGTAGGGCATTTTAAGTTAAGGACAATGCAAGACCTTACTGGGATTGCTCTTACTTTTTTCTGTTTCTTCTCATTCTGTTTTCTCTCTGTTTCAAGCATTGAATGCAGACTTTTGACTTTGTCATCCAGTTTACGATTTGCTTCTTCCAGCCCTTTGACAGTGTCCTACAAAAAAAAAAAAAGGAGGGGGGGTACAAGACCAGCTAAAGCAAGTTATTTTATTAACACATTTGCTTTTAGTACAAAGACGATTAACTGTTCCTTACCTTAAGCCCTGCAGTTTCATCTGAAAGAATATTTTTTTGTTCTTGGGCTGCTTTCACTGATTCCTTTGCTTGCTTTATCTAAGCACAAAAACAACCAACAGAACTGAGGAAAATGTCAACGTAACATTCAGTAAGAACAGAAAATAAAAATACACTACCTGTTACACTTACTGTGCCAATAAACCAATAACAAAGTCAGGAAGCAAGAGACAAGAACCTAGAATGATACCTTTTGATCGTATTCTGACATCTTGTCTAGGATTTCTGTTTTTTCTTGTAGAAGGTTTTTTATCTTTTCTGCAAGTTGCTTTTCAGTCACTAGGAAGAAAAAGAAAGCTTACAGTAACTGTACTTCACATCCTGGAAGAAAAAAATATTAATCAGAGCTATCACTTTAGGGAACATTTTCAAGAAAGGAATATAGCACAAGTCAGGACAATTGTAAATTTCCTGGCAATCAGTCCTTTCTGCAGTAGTCAGAGCATCTCCAGCTTTCGTTTAAAGCTAGGACTGAAAAGAAGACCATAAAGCATTAAATACTGATGCAAAGCGTAGAGCTCTTGCACCCACTTCACAGGAGCTGGTCACTGACCACACAGCAGAGAGAAGTGAGGTGCTGGCTAGAAAAATAGAAGGTACGTTCAAGGGAAGAATTGACAGTGAGGATGTTGGAGTGGTCTCAGACTGCTGTTTACTTTTCCCTAACAACTACCTCTTTCTGCTGTGTAGGAACTGAACATTTAGTCAGCAAAGGTAAAAGGATGGAAGCTCTGAGTTAGCGAGAACAGAAAAGAGACCGTCAGCTAGCAGATGGCATCACTGAGCCTCACAGAGCTGCATGGCTTTCTAACAGACACTGTTTCTGGACTTCAAAAAGGGCTGTGACCTTTCATCCTAAAGATTCTAAGAATTGTTCTTTAGCCATGCATTTGTTTCTCAACCCAAACAACTCTCCGAACAACCTTTAGGATTCATTGTACATAATTAACATACTTAAATTATTTTATTGCAAATTAATGCCAAACCAATTGGCATTCTTTTTCAAGTCTTAAACCACCCCCGTATTTGAACATCCCAAGGCCCATTTGCCTCACAGCAAATCCTGGAGCACAAACAACAGGAAGCACCGGTTGTTCCAACTGCATCCTACACAGTGCAATGGCAACTGCTACTCCTCCCTCCTCTCTTACGCGAGGGCTCCTGGCCTAGAGGTTCCCCGGGCACTTCCTGCTCCTGGCCTAGAGGTTCCCCAGGCACTTCCTGCTCAGGGGAGACGAGGGCCAGCAACGACTGCTGAAGTACAAGATAGTTCTGAGCACTTTAAGGGGGCAAGAACCCCCACATTAACCCAAGCTCCCAATTTTACTCTTGTGATAAACAGCAGGTAATAGATTTTATCTTCAGGATTCCAAACGTAATCTACCATTTAATGCATTTTTCTCACTGTTAATGTTCCCCTCTTTTATACAAAGACTTTTTAATATCAACATAATCTATCATGCTTGAAGAATATTTGTTCTTAGCTTCAGTAATTTCTATAACACAAGAAAATATTTTCTCATTCTTTCAGGAAAGGCTGCTAAGTAATTTATATACCAGAATAGCAGCGTTATTGAAGAGAGAAAAATGTGTGTGTTCCAGCAAAAAAAATCCTCTCACAGACTTAAGATGGATTTTTTTTCCATCTTGCCAATCTGCACGAACTGTATGAAAAGAAACTGCCATACAACTAAAACAAAAACTAGAAAGAAATGACAAGTAAGTAGTATGGTTTGTACAGAAACAAGCAGAAAGTAAACATGAAGACGATTCTTTCATATTTTCATTTTGTACTCAATTACAAATTGTAGCAGTCACCATACTTTGAATTCGACTTCCTTTCTACTCAATACCATTTAATCTTATATACACCAAGCCATGAACTAGCCACAGGAATATCTGTGTATTTACATCTACATTTACAAGGTCTCTTATCAACTGCAAAGCAACCAGTTCCAGGCTCCCTTCAACACGAAACAGCAAGAGGAATTAGATACTGCTTTTCATGAGAAGCACGAAGCAAAAGCAAATTCACTGTTTGTTAGAAAACAGAACAAATTCTTCTCCACTGCCATCATACCAGTTAACCAAGGATCACATTTAAGGTGAACAAAGTGGAGTTTTTCCTTGCCTTTTCTTTAATTTGTAGGTGTGAAATGCATTGTTTGTTCTAACCAGAGCATATTCAACATAGTCAGATTTAAGTAAGCATCACCTACCAGCCTACCTTACACCGTAACCAGGTTTAGCATTAAGCATTCCTTGAAAGGAAGTGAAGATTAACACAGTCCACTGAAATGATCTTCAACACTTCTACATGCCTAACCACCACCAAGTACACCAAAAAGCACAGTGGTACTTACCTTGATAGATTCTACTCTTAACCTACAGAAAAAAAGGAAAAAAAAATAGCCTTAAGGAAGTGAAAATGTCTTTTTTTTTTCCCCTATGGAAGCAAGTTACCACATATACCCAGATTAAAGAAGCACACGGAAAGTACATCCATCACTGCCAACAAGAGTGTTGAATAACACTGCAAACAAGCTTAAGCTATTTTCTAATAAAAGCTTCTAGGCTAATGCCCTGTCCTAGAGCCTAAGTAAATATCTGTTTACTTAGTCATTGAAAGGTTACCAGTAACTGGACACATCCCATTTAAAAAAAAAAATTGAACTGTTTTGCATCAAACGACAATCATGAACCCGCTAACATAAAAAACACTTGCAACCCAGTATGACCCACCATCCTAAAGCAATGCATGTTTGCATTACAGCTGCTCATTTCCAAACTGACACAGTTAAAGAAATTCAGCTCTCCTTTTTATGCTGTTATATATCAACAGTATTTTGCATTTGAAACTGACCTAGTGCATTTAACATCAAAAGTCAAGCAGTGAAAAAAATTACCAGCGTTGTTCCATATAATATTTGGTTTTAATTTACTTTTGTCAAGCAAAGATGAAGTATTCCACATATTTCCAGTGCATATCATCACTGAATTGGATAGCTATAATATAAGCAGTATATAATGAGAGCTGATGATGGTATTTTTCTTGCACTGTAAGTTGTCTATGTATGAAAGAAGGGCAGAAATCCAAAGCAAGAAGCAGAGTGGGCAAGAAGATCTTCAGTGAGAATTATGATCAGGTCTTTAGGTTTTGTAGTGTGGCGCTATGGACAATACGAAGGGTGTGATTAACTGCTTGTTTTGGAGACAGCAACAGGCTCAAGCACACAGAAGGCTTCTCATTGCAAATAATTCACTGACCCTTTCTCTCCTCAGCCCTCTAGATTTATATCACGCACCCCTACTTTGCTTTAGAAATTCCCTCTGACTGAGAAATCTTCAATTAATAGCTTAAAAGGAATGCCTGCTTAGTTTGAAGAAAATTACAAATTACTTCAGCTACGAACCCCAGCATCTAGTTCATATTAATGCTTTAAATGGAAAAGGTAAAAATGCAAAAGGCTGCATATGGCTTTGACGTTGGTAATGCTCAGTCACACAAAAGACCGCTCAGTCAGTTAAATATCGGTAGGCTCATAAGCATGAATTGTACTCACTGAAAGGCAGGTTCTCCAGAAAATTATAGCGAGTGTGGCAATTCCCACTAAGGCAGTGATAATAATAGGCTCCCATGGGAGTCCATGGAAATCAGGCCCAGGACGAATATCCTCCGGCAGGGTAGCAACCAACTAAAAACCGGTAACATTGAAAACTGTGAATATGCTGGCATCAAGTCCACTGGTAAGATAAGCAGCCTGGCAAACACTCTTATCCCTCTCACAGACCCAGAGAACCATCTAGAGCTTTCTTGCAGGTTTTCTGTAAACCGAAAACTGAAACCGAAGAAAACCGCAAAGCTGCTGTGCTCAGAAGAGTGCACCAGTGTTCGGGAGACACCAGACAACCACCTGCTGGCAACGAAGGCACGTCTGCACGTATTTTGTCACAGGGCGCTAGCAGCCCGTTGATCTGCCTCCGCGCCTTTCCGAGGCGGAGGGGCCTCACGAAAACGCCGCGCTGCCCCCTCCCCGCGCAGGGCTGACAGCTCGCACCGGGGGCACCCCCGCGGTGCCCAGCAGGCCGCCCCCCGCCCTACCGCGCCCCGTCCCATGCCCTAGGGGGGGCTCAGCCGAGCCCAACGGCCGTTAACGGCCGCCCAACGGCACGTCCCCCCCCCGCCCCTCACCTGCAGCAGCCGCCGGGCCGGGGGGGCCGCCAGGCGCTCGGCGCCTCCCGCGGGCTCCATGGCGGCGCGAGCCAACTCCAGGCCCACGTCAGCCCCGCCGCTCCCCCCGCCCCTCCCCGACGCGTCATCGGCGCGCGCCGCCGCGGCCGCGCGGGGACTCACCTGCAGCAGCAGGCGGCGGGCAGCCGCCCCCGCCCCGCCCAGCGCTGCCCCTGAGGCGCCGCCGTCGCCGCCGGGGGCTGCGGGAGGGAGAGGAGCGGTAGGAGCGTTAGTTAGGGCGCGGGCGGCACCGCGCGGGGCTTCCTGCCCTGACCCGGGCTGCCCCCCCGCCTCCTGCTGGTGCCGTGAATTCACCCTAGGGAACTGCCTGATGTGACGGGGGGTGGCTCCTACCCGCTGCCTGACACACTGCTTCCCCGCCTCTCCAGCGGTTCTCACGGGGATTCCTAACAAACAGCATCTAACCACAATTAAAGTCATCATGAAGTGAAAGATGGTCCAAAACGCAACTGAACATCTCATTTCTCAACTCCATGATTAATCTCAGAGCCATTTAAAATAAATTAGGTACCTTTACATACCAGTTTCCCTCAGCGGCTGCTTATAAATGCTCGGCTAAGGGGGCGGTGCGGTACCTCAGGCGCACGCCAAGGCTGAACTCCACGCGCCTGAGTTCTGTGTGAATGCTCAGCAAAGCACCATCAGAGGTGAACGCAGAGGAGAGTCACAGGTAATTTGATATCAAAACAGAGCTAGGGACGATGACAGTAACAGGATCTCTCCTTGGCACAAGGGGCAGTCAGCAGAGGCCAGCACATTTGCTCCAGAGGGAGAAGGACTGATTTTAATTTTCTTCCCCTCGGCAGAACTGAGTCAAACCTTGCTCCTCCTCCAACAAACCTTTTAGCCAGAAATTACTAGGTTGCTTGAGTGAGGCTACAGTCCTCCTGGAAAAGTCCTTTAGGCAGGGATATAGCCCAGAGTCACAAGTTTGAAAGGACAGGATGAGAGATCACGATTCTACAGCCCAGTGGCTGGATTGCCAGTCCACTCTGCAAGTGGAGGAAACCTGGGCTTCCAGTCATTTCTGCTCTTTATCTGCTGCCACCCTGACACAGTATACCAGCCCTTGCCTAGAGCTAGGGCTATGGTGCTTGCAAGAGAACATTACTTTTCTCATTCTTCTATCATAAAAAGGAAGTAGAAAAATCTCTCTACTGAGATGAGTGGCAGCTACACAATGCCACCACTAGAGGGACTATCACTGGATTAGTAAAATCCATTAGGATTATAGCAACATACAGTGGAAACATTAGTGAAAAATCTTGCTATTTGCCTACAAGAACCATTCAGCCATGCTCCTCTAAGAGCAAAATAATAAAACAAGCAAATTCGAAAAGGTTACCTGCAGCATTATCTTCCCTGGCACTCTCTTCTGGATCAGTTGACCCAAAGGAAGTATCAGCCAGTGGCAATCTTTCACTATTGTACACTTCTTTGGCTTCTCTATCATCTGAAAAGCTGGCTTCTTCAAGCTCAGGTGGAACATTCACACTTCTCTCCTCCTCCTCTTCAAAAGGCTGAAGTGGCCTCTTATCTTCAAGCTGCTGAAATTTCCAATTGCTCTCATCAATGGCATTTGGATTCCTGACAGCATCTGTATCATATTCAGCTTCTTTTGCAGTTTCTGTGACAGAAAGACATGAATTTAAGCATTGAACTGATGTGCATTTCTTACTCCCAGCCATCTCCAGTGAAGTACTGCATTTCACAAAGCTATCTTGACACTTTTTGACTACTTCAATATATTCTCAGTCGAGTGTCAGTAGCATTTAATTAAATGTTCATAAGGAATTTGTAGAAGGCATCAACCACTGACCAGGCAGTGAGATATTTCCACTGTTTGTGATGTGACTTTATCAGAAATCACATACTGAGTATTTGTTACTATGAAAGGAGTCTTGCTAAGAGCATGTCTTACTACCTTATACATTAATTAGAGGAAAAAATAGTAAGAAAAAAAAAACAAGCAGCAAGACTGTAGCAGACTCCAGCCCTGCTTCCTCCCCTGCTTAAAGATCAGTTTGTTCAGTATTTCTACTTTCTACTCTTTTTTATGAATGTGGACCAAAATAAGGCAATAGAGACACCGGAGATTTTTAGGTACATGGATTTAGTGCCTGAATGCTGCATTAGTCACTGAATCAGGGGCTAGCTCGTTCAGAAAAAGACTGCTCTAAGCATCACTCAGAACATTCAGCACTTCAGTGTATTACATAGAATCTGGCCCATAAAAACAAACAGAGTGAGCACAATCTCTCACAGGATTTCCCACCCAGCACAATGGCAAAAATATGCATTTAATAGAAACTAAACGCCAGCAGGTTCTACAGGACTTTTTCCAATTCTGCTCCCTCACCCTCTTCTTAAAGCTTCTCTAGGTTACATAGCATTGTCTGGGATATGGTTTTACTCCATCTAGTAACTGTTTTGGGGTTTAATGATTTATTGATCTTGTTTTTTTTGTTGTGCAAATGAAGAACACAAAGCTTTCATGAACTCTCCACAGAATGGCCATCAGACATGCATTTTAACATCCTACCTTGAGCATTCAGCTGATCATCTTCCTGTTCGAGAAAAGATGCCAGTGGGACACTCTCACTAGCGGAAGAATATTTACTTCTTAAGGAATATATTAATTCTTGAATATCATCCATCAGTGCACTCTCTTCATCATATAAATCCATCTCTTTCACCACCTCCTCTTTATTTTCTGCTACCCTGGAATCCAGAACTTTTCCTACCACATCCATAATGTTTGATTCTGAAAACTCAAGTATCTGGTCCAGCGCTTTTTCTATATCTTCATTATTACTGCTTGCCTTCCGAGCAAGTTCCATCTCTACCTTCATGTCGTGAAACATGGCTTCTATCCTAATCACATGTTGGAGCCCAAGATACTTGTGTAGACGCATTACACGCTTCTCATCAAGGAAACCTCTAATTATTGTGAGCCGCTTCACAGACTCACTGTATTCTGTTACAGTGTCATTTGTGGCTGCTGAAATGTCAGCAGGGCTGGGGAAATGTGCAGGCTGCTGGTGGTCATTTCCTGTATCCTCTGTATTTTGCATCTCTTTTGGGCCTCTCTGTGAAATGTTCTCTGGGTGAGTATCTTTCCTTTGGTGAAAGTCATTGCTGTCCTCGACGTCAGAAGATCTGAAATTATATTCTTCCACGGCTGGTGGTTCCTCAGCTTCAGAAGACTCATCATCATCTTCTGCGATATGTTCCATCTCATCCAGTTTAGCATCTTCACTCACTGGTACATCAAACTCTTTGTTTCCAGTCTCATGTTCATCCTGCATGCTTATTATTTTTTTAGCCTCCTCAGAAAATGAGTTTGTTTCCTCTCCTGTTTCATAAGTAGGATCTGCAGTTCCTGGAAAAGCTTCACTTGATACTTTTAATTCAGGGTTTGTTCTTTCAACATCTGGTGTATTACCCTGTCCATTTGCAACCCTTGCTTGCAACAGCTTTGCACTTGCAGCATTCTCATCTTCCAGTAGTTCTTCTTCCACTTGTTTCAAGTCAGCTTCATCTTCAGCATCCATCTCTTCAGGTTGCAATTCTGGCCTTAGGGTTTTTTCTCTAGCTAAATTTGTGCCAAGATTTTTGTTTGAATCTTCATCCTCAGTATGAGCAGTTCCTTGCTGGGTAAAATTTCCCCTATTAGTATTCTGTGTAGCACTTCTTGATTTTTCTTCAGGGGAACTTTTCTCAATGCTTTTTTCAAATTCTGTCATCTTGCCAAGATTTCCTGAAAGCTCTTCTTTCACATCTGCCTCTGAATACTCAGTTTCATTTTCCCATGGCCTAGGTTGCTCAGCAGCTCCCCCATGGCTTGGGACTCCCTCACCTGCAGGGGTTTCTTTCATGTTTCCCCCATTTATTTCAGGTTCTTCTTTAAAAGAGGCGGGTTTTTGATTTTCATGATTAGCCTCCCCTCTTTGTCTTGAATCTTCTTCATGTCTTAGAATTTCTTTCTCCACAGCAGGCATTCCGTGCTCCAGTTTATATTTTAAAAGCTTAGTGTCTCCTGTGTCACTTTGAGATCCATTTTGTACCTCTTCCACTGGTTTGGCTGGAACATCAGCAGAAGGCTTATACTGATCTCTTCCTTTCTCCTTCATTTTCTCCCATAACTTTTTGTGCTTTAAATCACTTTCTGAAATCTCTTCCAAGGTGTCATCCTCAAACTTTTTCTCATCTTTCTCTATTTCAGAGAGTGGCACTCGCTCTGGACTTTTGTTCACATCATCAGCAGGTAGACCTAAAGCACCTTGCTTGCTTTCAACAAATGATTTGGTCTTCAGACCATCTCGTGGACTAGGTAAAGCATGAGGATCAGGCACGGTTGTACTTTTCAGCTCTTTAGTATGTGACACCATTTCATCAACCATAAGCTGCTCTTCAAACTCTTCAGTTTTGTTTGCTTTTTCTTCTGGACCTGGATCTCTTGCACCTATAGGTTCATTTCCAAGCAGCTCTTTGGAGAGATCCTCAAATTGAGCTGCTGGTACTTCTCTCTTGCTAATTAGCATCACCTCATCCTGTTTCTTTGTTTGCTCAGATTCAGACCTGTCCACATTTATACTGTCACCTGGCTTCTTGCTCTTAGCGAAGGTATCCTTAATTAATGCATCTGCGTCACGTTCTTCCTCATCATCTCTTTGGTTATTTAGCTCCATAGCACCTTCGTTTTCATCAAGTTCATGATTCTTTGACTCAAAGCCATTGTTTTCATCAGCTTCTGAATCCCCTAGGGATATACTCCCCTCTTCCGCCATAAATGACAGCAAAGGGATTTCTTCAGACGGATCTGCAAAGTCTGACTCCTTGTCTGAATCGAGAGCATTAATGCTCAAATCTTCATTAAAATCATCTTCCAATGATGTAACAAGGCGAGTCACTTCATCATCTGATACAACAGCATCAGCAGTTGAGCCAAATTTTGTTTTCAAGTTTACAGAGAGCTCTCTGTCTAAAAGTGTATAGGCATCGACTTCTTCGCTCTCTTTGTCAAGTTGACTGGTTTCACCCTGAGCAATACTAGTGTTTTTGGTATTTTCACTTTCTAGCCCTTTTAGTCTCTCATTTAGCATTCCTTGCAAATGCTCATGTGCAGTTTGATCTCCCTGAGAGTTTTCTTCATGACTACTGACACTGGAGTCTACCCTAGTGCCTTCAGTTCCTTCTATAAGAAAACTATCTAATTCCTCTGTCATGGTGAGGGCTTCCTCGTCTTTCTCTGTCCTTAGTTCAACATTGTCTGCCTCCAAAGCATCAAGGGACTGTAGCGTATCAACCTTTTCAACCTCCTCCTCCCTTTCAGTTCCTTCAGCTGGTTTTGTCCTTGGATCACTTGATTCAGTTTCCCTCTCATTTGCTACTGTCTCTTTCGTTGACTTCAAAAGTTCATCCACATTATAATTATCAAAATCGTCCCTTCCGCCATCAAAGCAAACAAAGTCTGTTTCCTGAAATGAAAAATATATAGTCAATTTTTATTTTTTACAGTGATGAGATCCAATCCATTTGGTTGACTGCAGAGATGCAGCAGCAAAATAAATGTTAAATGTTATTAATCATGCAGAATTCTTAATCCTCAGAACTCTTTTTCAAAGCAGTTGAAATTTTGCCCAAGGACTCATAAAAGCCTCAATAAAAAGTTTATGGCTTAACCCCGTCCAAGACCTCCTAGTGAGGAACAAAATGGAAGCCAGCAATGGACTTGATAGTATTGACATTTCCACATCATATATATCCTGAATTAAGAACAATTCTATTGCTGAATGCTAGTGACGAGAAGAAAATGCCACTAAGCTTCTTTGTCCAAGGCTTTATTCGCTGGTCTATCCTCAAATGACTAAGCCCTCCAAGCAGGAGCTGCCTGTCACACAGTTTCTGAAAAAGAAATTAAAAAGTCGTGCAAACCACTGAATACAATTTCATAAGGGTCTGAAGCCGCATCCGTGCAGTTCTGGAGTTACTAGCTATTAGTACACAAGAGCCATTTGTGTAAGGGTTAAAGGATCAATTCTAAAATCAACGGGCCAGCATTGCAAGTTTTGTTTGTTTCTGATAGTGCTTTAAACTTCTCAAGTTTGGAAACAATTCTGTAAACCAAACAACTGATGTGTGAGACAGTTAGCAGCATTTCTAGAGCTCAATCCAAACAGATTTTATTATATCAAAAATGAATTATTCAAGAAAAGAAACAGTGCCCCCATTTTGGGATGGTAATTACACATCCATCCACATATGTACCTGTAACAAACATTTTGCCACCCAACATATATGTGCACATATGAAGCTGCTTACCAACGAAAGATAATTAAGGATTACTGGTATCTCCATTCTTTTTCTCAGCAATTTTATTGAATGCTGAGGAAACAGTAATGCTAAAGTTAAAAAATAATAAATAAAAAATAAAACTTACATCTGTTGGTAACTCTAGCTCCTCATTGGTATAATTATGATTTACTTCAAGTAAATCCTTTGGAAAATATCCAAAATCACTTCCAACCTGCCAGAAAATAAGCAAGCAAACAAAAAGCAGTAAGGAAGTTTCTGAAATCACGACTTAAAATCCTAATTACAGACAGTAGTCACAAACATGTCAGACTCACTCTCGAGTATTTCTAGATGGAGTTTAACACAGTAAGTAGAAGAAAAAGATTAGCAATGCCTTGTTTCTACAAGAGTTTTCATTGAGGTTGTATACCTACATTTCACAGTACTTTTGTGAAGTTGCTAAGTTTTATCATTTGTGCTTCAAAGATTAACATAAACTATTAGCAGAGTTGGGAGTAGAAGCCCAAGAACTCTGGCTTACGTGTGCTTTATCTGCTATTCTGTGCTCGCATTAGTGCCATATTTGCCTTGAGTATTTTCTCAAGCAGTAAGCAGAGGAGTGTCTGACTAACAAGACTAACATTCATGCACAATATTACATGACTGTAAATAAACTTATATTGTAGTTCAAGGAAAAATATATATATATATTTCTTAAAGTGGATTTTAAGAAAATGAAAAATTGTCCCTGAGGTAACATAATAATATATTTAGAAAACTGGGTGGAAAGTATTATAACCCCACCTGTAAATGCATCATTGATGTGCAGTGACCAATATGAACAGCAAATAGTTACAGATGGCTATTTGAAAGAGAGGCAAGATGCTACGCCAAGGCAAACAGTGGAAGACATGAATCTCCCTTATCACTCACTGTGTAAGATCTACACAGTAATGCTCGAGAGTTCTGACAGCTGCTGTCAGGAAGCCAATATTAACAGCATGCTATCGCTACACAGATTAGATAATCCAGGCAATTAGAGCCTGGTGGACACACCCAAAAAGGTACAGCATTCCTAGAGCACCAAAATATCTGGAAGAAAAAAAAAAATTGGTCATTTCCTGAATTTTTGTTATTGGAAGAAAACAATTGCCAGTGTGCTTGCTAAGCAGCAAAGTAAGTACTGGTACTTTATGGGATTTCCTTTATTAACTATTCCTCATTCTTAACCTACAATCCATAGTCAAGATCTCTGAAGATTGTTAGAGAAGACATCCCCAATCACACACACTTATTTTGTGAACACACTCTAGAAAAACAACTAACTACACTCTTACGGAAAAGAGATCACATAGGCAGGTTTTAAGAGAGCAAACCTATTATTAGGAATTAAAATTAAACTAAACAAGTCAAATCAAAACCTTGTCCTTGTGCTGAATATCACAGTTTTATTCTACATTGACATATTTCTCTGTACAAACCCATATTTCAGTGATGTTTCTTGAAAACAAAAGCTGGAGCTTCAAAGTAGCCTCCTTACAGACTAATATCCATTACTACCATTATATTATTACCATTATATTACTACCATTAATATCCATTACTACCATTATAATTAGGCATCACAATTTGGAACTCATTTGGTATAACCCTAGCTGCTGACCATACAAGTCTCTGCAGTGACCCAGTTTGCCATTTACGTGGTTTACGAGCAATACATGATCTACATGCCCAAAATTTTATCTGTATTTTCCCCTACGAGTCCAGTCTTGTAAGAGAAAAAAATATGTCCCACTGTGCAAATAAAGGAAACATTTCTTATTCTATACAGATATGACAGAGGAAAGGGATTATGAATGCCAAGTAAATGAGGGAGAAAAAGATGCACCCTTCAGACCACTCAAGAGACAGTTTCACTCTTTTCCCAGACGAATTGCCCTGGGGGGACAAAACGATGTAGCTGTGTATACAGCATCTATCCCCACCAGTGCCCATATGCAACAGCCAGCTGTGGTAGTTCCATCAAACACTGCTGGCTAAGAAGCCAGACCCTTACACCACCTACCTCCATGAGAGAACAGACAAAAACATCATAGGTACTTAAAACTGCCAAAAACACTGGTTAAAGAAGAGAGTCGACTTGGTCTGCCCTTTCTGAACGCTGACATTGTTAAGAAAACACAGAGACAGTGGGAACAACTTTCCTGATCTTCTGGATCCTCCAGACATACTCTACCTTCCTGTCTTATCTGAAATTTACCTTTTTTCTATTACCCCACATATAAGAACAGGGAGGAAGTGTGCTCTGCAGCAAAATCTATTTCTTGTAAAATGAGGCCAGAAGTAGTTTTCTCAACCTTGAGTTAAAGTAATAAACCTCAGCCCTTTGCTGTATGATTAAATATCTGCAGCCAGAATTTAAAGCTTCTTCGCTGAAATGTTTTGTTAAAAACTAGTGGTTTTAACTTCAATTATCTACGCAGTTTTGGAGCTCTGGACCCTAATAAAGATGAAGGCAGAATGCAGGCAAACTGCATAAGAGGAAAATCTATATTGCAAAACTTGACATTGTAAATAAACAATGTGAGGTGGATGTTAAAGAAGAGGCTACTTGTACAGTAGAACATGGTGCACTGGACAATGACAGTACCAGATACGCCCCACCTTTTGGGAAAAAAAAGCATTTTCTTAGAACTGAGGTACTCATGAAATTCACAACATAAAATCACTATTAAAAAATGTTCATAGAGTATTCCCCTAGCGTTTGGCTTTGTGGTATTAATGAGGTTGAGACAGGTCTGCTAAAAACTGTATGCCAGGTCACGTACAGAATATGTATTATAGCTGGGTTCCAGAAGTTTTCCTTGTGCAAAATACTGAGGTCAACAGGAATTCTGCAAGCAATATGGCATGACCCAAGTCTTGTATAAAGGCTCTGTTTTGTTATAATACAGTATGTTTACTGACACTGTGCAAAAATCAACAATAGCTTGAAAAGGGTGGAGTGAACCGGATAAGCAAAGAAAATAGAGCCCAAACCCAACTGGTATAGATTTTTCAGCTTTGGTGAATCTTTTCTTAACAGATCATTTCCCTTCAGGTCAGAAATGCTATTGTAATTTTCATCGCTCCTCAAAATCAATTCCAGGATTAGAGCCTATATTTATAGCTCTTTTGAAATAAGCCCCAGGTTGCAGTAGTTCAGACTTCTCATACAGACATTCTCCTAATCTCTGTCCCCACCTGAAGGTCAAGAAGTCAAAGCTGTCCCTTGAATTCATAGTTTGTAACAGGCCCTAATAAATAATTTCCCCAAGAACTTCGTCAAATGGAAGAAGTCAGTAGGGTACACACATGGGATCAAATGAGGCATGTGGGCACTACATCATGAGAAGTCAGGACACCGAACGGGCTGTAGCAGAAGGTAACATGCCTTCCACTGGAGTATGTTTGAACGCAGACCTCACCAGGTAGCTTGTTTTTAATTAGCCAGCAACAGCCAGCACGTAGCTCCAAAACTGCACACAACAGGCATGGGTTGTCTGCATAAATCAAGCTGTCCAACCGAACCTGGCGTAGGAAGTCCCAAAGCCTGAGAGAGACCACAGCACTGTTTGCAAGTAGGGTCAACGGCAGGGTCACGCATACCAGTCCCCCTACTGAACGTGCAAGGATAGGCACCTCTGACCACTGCAGCGTTTACAGACCAGTTGCACTATTACTGTCTGTACAAAAGCAGTCAGTAAAACCAGGGAAAGGAGGAAAAGAAGACCACAGCCACCGACTGAAAGGAATTAGCTTATGATCACTATCCTGTAAGAAACAGAAAACTACGTAACACAATAAAAAAGTACAACAAACAATTGGGAGTTTCACAATTCTTTTAGATGCGCCAACTTCAGTTTTTACTTGTTAAACTCAAAGCAAAAATCCTTTTAAGTGGGAGACACGCCTAACTGTTGCATGAGCTTCCTATCGGGTGAACACGGTTAAACTGCAAATTAACTCAGCAATTACCTTAAACATGTTGTCTGATCTGACAGCCTGTGCTGCATCTCGTTAGTAAAAGATGCAAAATTGGCCCCATGCTACTAATACTCATCTCAAGAACTGGCAGGCCTGGAAACCTGTAACATCTAATTAACCAGATTATTTATGGTACAATACATGTCAGAAGGGAATTAACAGCACCATACAATTATAAGTTTTTCTTCTTTAACCACTGCTGCAGTTTTCTGTTCTCTCCTGTATTGTTCTAATTGGATTCAGCTCCTGCTGAGAGCCTGGCTGTCCACACCCTGCTTGAACAGGTTAGAGAAAGTGATACATCCTGCTTTCCACTCAATCACTGTGCCCACAGTAAACACCCAGCTGTGGCTTTCAACCAGTCTAGACCACCGTGACAGGCAACTGCCCTCCTCTGGTAGCAGGGCAGAGTAAGAAATGAGATTGAAATAAACGCTTCAGACACACAAAAAAGGTGCGGGGGGAAGCAAGGGAAGGGGACTAAACAACCGCCACGATTTTCAAGGGAAGCCCTCAAAACCATCTCTTCCTCTAGGGTTTCTCAGTTCTGCTTCTGTCAGGCAAGTAAGTTGTATATCATGAAAGCCGAGATAAGTTTTGTTTTGTTTTGGTTGTTTTATTTTATAATAAGTATAACTGCAAGTTCACATCTAGAGGAGGGCTTGCTACAGGGATACTCCTTTCCTATTAACGTCACTCTCTCAGATTGCCAAAAGAAAACAACGACCTAGATACAGTCACTATTCTGCAAGCTGCTACGAGGAGTTACTAAAGCTGAAAGACATAGACAGACCTTTTAAAATACCGTTTACCTTAATTCTTTTTAGTTTTATTACTTTTTCTTCCTTCAATTCTGCATGCAGCTTAGATAAAAAGGACAAGACAGCAGCTGAATGTTAGGAAGAGAAATGTAATTAAAACACGTATGTGGAAAAATCTAGCAAGATCACACAGAGGGCAGGATGAGGCCACGTCATGGGTAAGTACAAGTGCAGGTTTAAGTCTCCCTAGACAGGATGGGAAGCTTAGCTTCTAGATAGCGCAGGGGTCACCAATAGCAGTAATGCAAAGTATGGTTTTCTACACAAGGGAAGCTTTCTAAAAGAAACCGTTTTTATCCCGTATTAGCATACGCATTTTCCCACAGATCTTAATACCTCAGGTTTGATGCGACTCCATCCAATTTTACCTCAGTCTCAAGACAAAATGGCATTCCTTATGCTATTTTTCTGTTAAACACCCCACTCCTTCTTGTGATTTTTTTTTCTTTTTGCCTTGTACAAGAAGAAAGTGCCCAGACGAGCAAAGACAACAAAAGCTTGGCAGTACTTACACTTCCAGCCCAAAGCTCAGTTGATTTTCCTATTAGTTTGTAATATACATACACTGCTTCTCCTTTCTTAAAATTTACAAAACGGCAGTCAGGACCTTTAAAATCCTTCATCGCCTTCCCTCGGCACATTAACACTGTAGGGAGAAAACAAAAAGCGGAGTATTAGCGTTGGAAATGCGATAAAGCAGCCTTAGCACAACGGGCAGCAAGTAAGGCCTCCCTGCCTTCACAGGGGTGAACTCTCGGGTCAGGAGAGAAGGATGTAACTGAAGGAGTAAGGCAGGAGGTTAAAATTAACTCGCTGATCGAGTGTTTGATAAAGCACTTGAGGATCACGCCTGAGAAGCACGCTACAAAGCTAAGTATTAACATTAAATAAGAAGAGCTGAGACCCGTTTCACAGCGGATCAGCCCCTGCGTTATTCAAAGCACAAGGAATACCCGCGGAGAGCGCTGTGACGAGACCCGGGGGACCCGAGAACCCTCCCGGGAGGACGAACCTGGCGAGCGCCCAGACGCGGGCACCGCTCCCCCAGCACCCCCGGCCCGGCACCGGCGATCGGGGGCGACCGGGCCCGAGCCGCCCCCTCCCTCCCCGCCTCCCCCCTTGCCCCCTTGTCCTCCGCAGACCCCCGGGGGAGCGGGGCTGGGCGCGGAGGCCCGCGGGCCGCCGCCACTCACTGCTGCACTCGGGGTCGGCGCAGCGCTTGCGCTCGGCGAAGCGGCGGCCCAGCTCGGGCCCGGCGGCGGCGCAGAGCGGCGGCGGCGCGGGCAGGGGCAGCAGGGGCGGCAGCAGCAGCAGGGCGAGGAGCAGCCGGGGGTCCGGCGGCGGCGCTGCTGCGGCCATGTTGGCGGTGGCCGGCGGCAGGGAGGGAGCAGACACGTCAGCAGCGCGGGCGGGAGGGCGATGTGGCGGGGGAGGGCCCGGCACGGACCCTCCCTCCCTCATCCGCCTCGCCGCGGCGGAGACGGGGCCCCGGGAGCTTCCCCGCCCCTGCCGGGCGCAGCCACCGGAGCCTCTGCTTCGGTGCCGGGGCTCGAGGAAGGGCGGCCGGTAACGGCGGGCAGCCGTGAGGGACCCGAACGGCCGCCGCTGACGAGAAATCCTCTCGCCGGGCAAGCCTGTCAGCCCCCGGCCGGCTCCCGAGAGCTGCGGTGGAAGGAGCGCTGCACTCCCCCGCCAGCTGTCCCACCGAAGAAAGTGCATGCAAATACAGCGAAAGTGCCCAAAACATCACACCCTGAACGGGCCCGGGCCCGGCCTTCCGCGGCTTCGCTCTCCATTTGTTGCCTCGTTTTAATTGTGAATGCTTGCAAGACAGAAATGTGCTACTTACACGTGAGCTTACTGTTAGCTCCTCATTGCATCCATTACATTTATATTGCTTTGGAGAGGCTTTCTGCTTCTAAAATGGCAGAACAGCAGAAGCCACAATAGTCACGGACAGAAGGAAAATCAAGGGAACCTTTGTTTGCAGACCCATTCATTCATTCATCACAGACTCCAGACTGGGCAAAGGGCATAAAAGACAGCCAAGAAGGGACAGGTATGATCACAGAGTTTTATTGATGGCTTATCAAATGGCAGGGGAGGAAACAAACAAACAAAACAAACATGCAAAACAAAACAAAAACAACAAACCAAACCAAAACAACAAACTAAAACACTTTCCAAAATGCAAATGCTGAAGCTGCTCCAAAAATGAACAGGTGCTTGGCAGAACTGATAGTCAAGGTGAAGGACTCTGCTTTTTTGTGCGTGTCAAACAGCAACTCCAGACAACTAAGTTGGCTTTCCTTGTTTTTAAGAGCCCCTTCTAATGATATATCTGCAAGCACACTTAACATTAGCTACTGGGGGGTTGTTCTGCAACTGCTAAAGAAGCAGTTGATCGTACTGCTGCACTTATTGCCAGCTCCCATCACGAGAGTTAACAGTCACCACTACTAATTGCATTAGAGATACCGCTCATGTTTTTACCATATCATCATGATTATTGATTCTTGGTTTACACACACTCATGTCTGCAGCATCACTGTAGAGGATCTGAGATCTAAGCTGAGTTAGATGATGCTTAGCGACATGATGCTAGGCTTTTGTTAGATGCTACATCATCTCTGAGAAATATGTAACCATTTTATTTTCACCCTCCATCTACGGAAACATTATTTTAATCACCTTATAAAAAAACTTTTGAATAGTGTTTGACATTTTTGAAATTTGAATTGTGTTTGAAATTTTTGTAGTTCACATTCTGTAAAAGAGATGGCACCTATTTGTCATTGCTAGTACTGCCCGACGAAAGCTCTAAGAAAGCCTAACTTGTGAAACTTAGATTTCAGTTTTATTACAACTTGCAACTAGCCTGAGTTGTTAGCTGTACTTCTCTTGAAAAGTACCTCATACAAATGCTTAACTCATAACATAACCATAAAAATACAAACATAAGTTTTACCAAAGAACAATGGAATACAAACATGACAAAATTATAAGATAGTAAAACACTACTGTATATGGAATAAGTAAATATACGTTATGTTTTACAACAACCAGAAGAATGAAAGACAAGTGATTTTCCCCTTGACATTAACAGTGTTTTCCTTTTTCTTTTTCTCCACATAATGCTCAGCCTGGTCCTTTGGTCCACTTGCTTGTGAAGACAGAGCTGTTCGATAATTAGATGTCAGTAAAGGTTATCAAGCTTATCTTTATTAAAAGACCAAGATAAAGGTAACGGTGTCTGTAGTCATAAAGACAAAGGCAAGAAAGAGAGATGTGAAAAGAAACAAGATCACATACTTCTTGCATAAGTCATTGCCTTTATTGTGCAATAATTAGTAGCTTGCAGTCAGTATGTATACATGAGTCTAATCACTGTAGCATTTCCTACAACTTCAGGTATTTCATTGTAACAAGGTACCCACAGCTTTCCCCAATGCATGACATAAAAGAGAAATATTTCACTTCATTTTAGCTATTTCAGGCAAAATTTGCTTCAGCCTTCAACCCCAAACTTGGAAATGCATGTATTCCAGTACGAGTGTTCTGTTAGGTATGGGGAATGTACAGTTCTGTGTGTGTCTACATTTGCAAAGCAATTTTCCTGCACAAAGGTATCTATCAAACTAATAACTAATACTTACTAACAAGATCAATTGGCAACGCTCACATAACAATCAGCAAAGACTCGTGAGTGACAAGAGAAGGTAACTAAAAAGCCAAATGTAAACATGCTTCTGTGCAAATCTGAGAAATTGGGGGCAAGCTGGATAGTGAAATTAGGGTACTAACGTACGGTGAATTAATGTAGTGTAATAGGATGTGACGCCACACTTTGGTAACAGCAGTGATCAGTGAGACATGGACAGGAAGGACAAGTTATAAAGGATAGACAACGATAACAACACTGGTTAAGAAGTGGTGCTACAGAACAAAGTTTATGGTCGTTAGCTATCAACAAATAAAACAATACTTGAATACATATAAACTGAAATTGTTGTCAGAAACAGGAAGAACACAGCTTTAAAAATAATAATAAAAAAAAGTAAAGGGACACTTCTGTAGCCCCCCTGATTTATTAAACATCATATCAAGGTATGATACTGAGGTTAAATCTTTAGGCACTGCAGACGGCTGCTTTGCCCTGTGTTTTTCCTCTTGCCATCTGTTACTGATTACAGCTGAACCAGGATGCCGGGTGAGGCGAACCTCTACACGGAGCCAGCTTATTATGTACTTTATTATTTACTCATCCTCACGTGGCTGAGTTTTCAGGGAGGGAGGGCGGGTGAGGGTGGGGGTTAGACGGTACTCGCTCGGAGAACCAAAGGCGGACTTTAACCCCCTCGTGTTTTGGGACGTCCCAGCCTTGGGACGACCCGGTGTTTCGGGATGTCCCACCACACGGCCGCTTGCTGGCGGCCATTTCACTGCGCAGGCGCCGGGGGCGGCCTCGTCATGGCGACGGTGCTGCCGGGCGCTCGCATCATGGCGGTGACGCCGCCGCCTTCAGGGCGCACGTGCCACCTCGGAGGGTTATGCCGCTCATGTCCGCGCTCTGGGAGCCGCTCTGTCAACTGAGAGCTGCTAGCCATGGCGCGGGGCGGTGTCTGTGATACCGAGCTCTGAGCGCTGTACCTATTAGGCATCTGCTGGGCCGGCTAGGGCGAGCCGGGGCCACCAGCCGGGACCACTAGTTGGGGCTAGTGCCGCCCCTCCCCTGCCAGGGTCAAAGATGGCGGCCGCCCTGAGGCGCCGCCCGCTGTAGGGGCCGTGGCGCCATGGACGGCTTCTTGGCCGAGGCGGGCAGCGCCCTGCTGCCGGCCCTGCACCTGCCCTGCCTGCCGCAGCACTTCTACCGAGCCGGTAAGGGCCTGGCCGCTGCTCTCCCGCCCCGTCTCGGCCGCCCCCTGTCCTCCCCTTGCGGCCCGTTGTGTGCCGCCCCGTTCCCCCAGCCTCCTTCGCTGGGGCGCTGCGGGATGCTGCGGTCTCCGTGCTGCTCCTGGCCCACCCAGCTGGCAGCCTCTGAGGTGGCCTTTCTGCTCGGCCCCGGTTTGGGGACGCGGGGACCGTCCCGTGGCACTCACAGCTCCGTTGTGCAGGCAGCCAGTGGTCCCTGTAACGTCAGGGCGCGGTGCCTCAGAGATCGAAGTCTTCAACGTTAGCATCTTTGTATCAGTTGCCATGAGTAGCATGAAGTGCTGTGTGTGTGCTCTGCGTTTTTACTGCTAGTAAAATAAGGGTTGATGTGGTAACTATCACAAAAGCGTTGTGGATGTAGGTAACTGCAGAACGTCTAGACAAGTGTTTTACTTAAAACTATTTTTGTAGTGAAACATTTTACAGCATCTCTATTGCTATATCAGGTGTTTTTTTCGGCAACTTACGACATAGGATTGCTTACAGTAACTATAGTTCTTGGAATATTTGATCTTATAGTGTTCATTATGTTTTTTATTTTCAAAGGATTTAGAACTCACAAAGCTAGAAATAAGCATGAAGACCATACCTTACAATACTGTAGGTTAATTAGAGGCACTTTTGAAGAATGTGCTGTATTAAGAGTGCTTCGAGCCAGTATTTGAGTTATTTCTCCTCCTATAGCATTCGTGTAGGGGGTTGGTTTGATGAAGAAGGCTTTTGAAGAAGGCTCTCGTGGCATGCATTTTGTTGTGGGGGTGTGTTAGACTGTAGCGTACAGCTATTACGCAGCTGTGAGCTTTAAACAAATGTGGGAACAAGAATTCAGTTTTGTGTCATAACAGAATTTGAAGCAGTGTCCGTATAAACAGAGTAAGTGGCCTCCTTCCATGCTTGCACTTCAGAGAATAATTCTCTACATGTATTTGTGTTTATAGCGGGGATTATTTAACCATTGGTACTGGAATGGCCTGTTTGTATGCGTGCATATGAATCATCAGTGTACTGGAGCCGTAAGCTCAGCTGACAATAAATTGCTGAAGAGAGAGGTCTCCAAAATACAACAAAACATACTGTGAAATTACCAAAGCACTAATGTCTTCTAATTCTGGTGAGGCAGTAATATGTGATGTTAGTGCTTTACTGTTTCAAGTAGTGCCTTCAGTTGCATGCTGCATGTGGAATAAACCATTTTGTATGTCCAGCTTTTGCCATATTCTTCCACTACTGCAGAAAATAGGTGTGTTTAACATCAAGACCATGTAGCTTAAGATAATTCTCTGTAGTGTCTGAGAGAGATCATCTAAAAGAGAGAGCTAAAATAGCAGGTATGTTGTTATCCGAATAAGGACTAATAGTGGGTTTGTTCACTTTGTGTTTTGATTTATTTAGCATCTTCCCATGAATACAAATTAAGCTTCAAGAAGAGCAAGGAAATCTGTTTAAGTTACATTCAGGATGCCATACTACAGAAGCAGTGGAAAAGAGCTGCAGAGTTTCTGACCTTCTACATTGAGTCACTAGAGAAAGATTATTCTACAGAATACATGGGTCCATCAGAGGTAAGCCCGTGTCCCGTAGCAGAGTTCTTTTGCAGTTGAAAAAAAACACTTGCAAGAAGCATCTGTCATCCTCAGACCATCATTTGTCTTAGCAATCTAATCATAAGTTCAATTAAAAAAAAGTGGTAAGACCTGAAAAGTTAGGAAATGTTCATAAATTAAATTAGTCCCTGTAAAATAAATAAGTAAAAAATAGAGGCATTGAAGCTTCCAAAAACATCCAAGCAGTTGTGCAGGTGCTGATGCAGAAACTGTTGGATGTCAGGCTGCAGACAGTATACCAGACCTCATAATTGGCACATGTATACCTTTGTGCTTTTAACCAATGCACAATTGTGCAGTTTTATCCAATCTGGCTGTAGCTTGAATTTTGTTGAGATTTCACTCTCAGGGATGCTGAGAATCTACAGTACTGTCTGATTTTTTTTTTTTGACCAAGTGCTTGGTGCTCATGTAAAGTTCTCTGGTCTTGTAGGCTGGTGTGTTTTTTGTTATCGATGTTTGGTTTGTTTCTGTGTTACAGGGATTTTTTATTAATATTATTATTATTACTTATATAGGTCAGTGGCACAGAAATGAAAACTTGCCATAGTCTTAGTTAGTTCCATCGGTACCAAATCTATGAAAAGCATTCTTCATGTAGTTTTCTAAAATGGAAAAACAGTAAATGTGTTTTCAACTGGCATGCCATCAATCAGAATCTATTTGAAAGCTAGTGTCTCATTGAGGTCTTTGTTAGCTCTTTCAGTGCTTTCAAAACTCAACCAGATATTGGGATAGAAGCAGGAGGAAGGGGATCAAACAGAGTTGATAGATAAACTAATCTGATTTGTTTACGTTCTGTATGCAGACCTTGAAAACAAATGCATGTAGATGGGAAAGCCACATCTAATTGGAAATGATCTGTATTGATAAGCCCCAAAAATTATGTTCCTTACATCTCTGTGGGAACACGTCAAAGGAAAACAGAAGTTTTCAATAACTTTGAAACATACTGTTTTTAGTAAGAGGAGGGGAAACCTAACAGAGATGGTTTTCAGAAGCTTTGCTGAAGTACTGTATTTATAATGAGCAATTGTGAAGCACCTATAGTACGTCAGTTAAAAAAATAAATAAAAACAACAATAGATTAATATGTAGGTAATAATAGCAGTAGACAACACTTAGTACTCATCTTTTATTTGCAATTCAAATTAAATTTTATGCATCTGTTGTAGTTGCTGGAAGTTTGTAAGTTTATATATGTGGTGACTGATCCCATTTTTATACTAATGTTATTTTTTAATCTTTTTTTCCCCATCATTAGATTATTTGGAGAATAGGAACAGAAGTTTTTTGCAACCACTCACATAGCAGCATAGGAGAGTTCAACTCTTTCATAGAACAGATGAAAACTTTGGGTGTAAAAAGGTATTTGAAGGTGAGTGTACTTACTGCTATCTTGATGATTTTCCACACATTTACCTGAACGTTTACTTGAGTATTGCTATCTCTGAAAGCTCTCTCTTGAAATGGTATTGACAATAGTGTCAAAAAAGATAGTACGTTTGAGTTACCAGTGGCATGATATTTCAAGGGCTATTCTATACCTGATCACATCTCAACTGATCAATGTGTTTGATCATAGGTATGTATTGTCAGTCTTCAGAAGTGCCTAGATTCTTTAGTTATTCTTATTTTAAAACTGTTGAATTCATTTTCATGCATGCCCTATTAACATCTAATTACACATTAACACCTGTGAAATCTTTTGTCCAGTCCTTAATTTGACCACTGTGTTCCTGAGCACAGTTGTAGTTAAATTTTGCCATCAGTATCTGCTCACTTTCCAAGTACCTGATCTGTGTATAAAACAGTAAGCATTATTCTGTGGGCCCCTGTGTCACCCAGCTGTAGTTCTTTTCCTCTGATGGCTTATTCAAACTCCTGTTGTTCTGGTTTCCTTGACTGTTTCTCACTTTTGTCAGTGCTTCTCTCTTTAATTCTCTTGTATTTGTTAAAGGCCTCCAACAAAAGTCTGTACAAGATTTTACTAGAGCTAACTGAAGGCTCAGACTTTTATTTAGTGCCTAATCAACATGATAGGGTGGTAGAACATCCCTCCTTTAGGTATTTTGCAGTTGGGTGACAAACTAAATAAGCTACCAAGTGTAACCCAACTGGTTTTCCTCAGGTCATTTCTAGGCCTTCTAAAATAGGTAGAGCACTTGTTAATGGCAAGCAGGTTTTTGAGACAGCTGCTTTTTGCTGCCTTGGTGAATACTGGTGAATGTTTACCACCTGACTGACTTTCTGCCACACTGATTTCAAGAGCTTAAGCCCTTTTCCTTCCCAGGGATATGTCTTTGTATATCAGATATGCTCTTGATTAATAATCTTTCTCCAGCATCTTCTGACAGGAAAAATTACTTGGTTCTTGTTGCATCTCCCTGTCCCCCAGTGACACCCATGTTCTCCCATTCTTGCATTTTTCTCCAAAGTTCATTGTAAAGATACTGTTTGAAAAATATTATGTGTAAAACATGCTTCTAATTAAAATGTTTTACCATGTTTGCAGTATTTTACTTGGATGTCAGTAATGAGTATCTGTTCTTGCCCTGCACATCTGCGTAGACGTTTGCTGTATTGCTGAGGTTCTCTCCATTTTTGATGTGAAGCACTGTGGTATGGACTGCTTGAATTGCAGGTTTGTTTAGAGCATGCCTTCCATCTCCTTTGTAATGGACTAATAGATGAAGCCTACCAAAACCTGTCCCTGGCAGAAAGCTGGAGGTTTGGAGAACAAACAACTGCTCAGGATAAAGAGATGAAACTGGTTCAGGCTTACAGGGGGCTGCTGGACTACTATAGCTGGTCCAAGCAGAAGAACATCCTCTTAGAGTATGGTAAGTCCTAGTACTGCTTTTCTATTGAGCTCTGAACTTCAACTTCCTTGGTCTGGTGTTTTCAGCAACAGCATTTCAATGTGGGCTGCTCTTCTGCCTGTGTCTACATATGGAGGCACAAAGGCAAAATGCTAGACTTCAAAAGTTGAGGCTGTGGATTGTAATTCTGTCTCAGCAATGCCAGTGGTGTCAAAACAGAACACTAATGTGCACTTCTCTAGTGTCCTGAGATGCTATTCTGAAACAAAGCAATGCTTTTGTCCTGAATCATAGTTTTAAATCCAGCCAACATCACCTAAAAGAAACATCAAAGGAATGTGTCCACCTATAGCAGTGACTTCATCCATGCATAAGTACTTTACTGCTGCTAGAATTTTGAGTGCTAACAAAAGCTCCCAAAACTTGTATTTGAGTTTTCCCTTTTTGTAAAGGTAAAGATACATAAGTCGCTACTCGTGTGCGGCACCTAATTCTGCATATACCTGCTTGGCTGTATGGCTGGATCTCCGCTTGTTTCTCTGAAACTAAGTATTGTTGGTTTAAAGTCTTTGTGCTGGTAGTGTTCTTGTCTTGGAACACTGCCTGTTATGCCCCACAAGTTGATTGTAAATTGAAATGAAGAGCAATGAAAAATTCTTGTTTCAATACTGGTGGAACTGAGTCCTTTTTTCTTAAAAACTTTGACTGGAGTCCTTGCTTAGCAAAATGTGTTTGTCTTGTAGGTACAACACTTCAGGAACTCTCTTGATTAGCAAAGTTAACTCTGGCATTCTTTCCTGTTTTCCTAGAGAAGCGTGGACTTGAAGACTCGTCTGTTGAACGGGAAATGCACAGTTACTTTCGGAAGGCAGCAATGAGCTTAAAGGAGATCATTAAAATACCTGGAGTCTGGGATCTCTTTGTGAAATCCT
Source organism: Heteronetta atricapilla (assembly GCA_011075105.1). Lineage (NCBI taxonomy): Eukaryota > Metazoa > Chordata > Aves > Anseriformes > Anatidae > Heteronetta > Heteronetta atricapilla. The sequence continues at coordinate 18,930,924 of CM021733.1, forward strand.
ATGTAGATGTAAGAACATGTTGTTTTGCAGATCATCTTCCTTTCGTGTTTCCCTGTCTAATCTTCTTTAAGATGTCTGTCTGCAGTTCAGTTTCATGTGCGTGAGTGAGTGACAGTGAAGTCTTTTTTAAAAAACATGTAGTACATGGTACCTCACTAGCTTTGATTTGGAGTGTTTGCTCTTGGTAGGGCTGCAGAGCATAGAATACAAAAAGGGCTTTATTTCTGCATTGCCAGGAAAAGGAAAGACAACCAACTTGCATGCTCTGTTTTTGTGGTGCTAGCAGAGAAATAGGAGCACAGCTGCTTTGTTTAAATTCCTGAAAGCAAGCTCTCTTTTTGGCAGGGCAATGTTTTTCTTGCTATGCTAGATCTTGGATGCCAAACATGCAGTCCTTCTGTTTTTTAAATATCTTCTTAGAAGTTGTAACTAAGAAATAAAGTTAATCTTAAAATCACTTTGAGAAGATTTACTTTTTCTAAATGCAGATAAGCTCTGACTTTGAGCATTTCTTCTGGAATTTTACTGGGTGCTGACAGCTGCCAAGCTGTCACTGAGTTCTCTTCAGAGACATGGCAGGCTGCTTCTATGTCTTTTTCCAGTGAACAGTGATGGTCATTCTTTAACAATCAAAGAAGTGTTCATATTATTTTCTCCTATATAATGTTTTTCTCCTTTTCTTCTATGTGTGAATTTTTGGTTACCTGTGATAAGAGAGTAACCAGTAAAATTAAAATATGCTGGTGTTACATCTGATCTGCTGCATTGTTAGGCACAGACTGTGCTATCACATAATTCTGCGGCAGTCCAAAATTAGTTGTAAGAGTTTGATTGGTAACGTGGCAAACTAATGACACACTTAACTTCTCTTAGTTGTTGGAGTTCTATGGAGACCACCAGGAAGCTCGCGAAGTATTAAGTGAATATGCCTACAACTCAAAGTTCCCATCTAATCCCAATGCTCATGTTTACTTCTATCAGTTCCTAAAGAGACACGGCGCATCAAAGAAATCGCTTGTATCTGCACTCAAGGTATATATTACACAGTGAATACAGCCTGTGGTCATGTGTGTTATGCAGTGGTCTGACAGTTCAGTTCAGTTGTCTCCTCTTACAGTATTTACCTTACTTTATCCTTTTGGGGAAGTAGAGGGTTAGAGGAAAGTTAGTGGAAGGGGTGCTGATGGGTGGAGCAAATAGTACCCCTTAGCATTTTTGCATTCAAGTCTTTATTCTACCCGTATGATTGATGCATCCTGTACCTTAGGTCAGAAACAAGCTCAGAGTGCATGGTTACATGGCTCTGGAAGTATGTGTAGACAACATGCATTGATTTTTGTTGTAGTTTGATCTTTACAATACTCAAGAAGTTATTAGATGTTTTTTTTTTCACATATTGATCCTGTCTAGCAGTTAGTTTCATTGTTTTCAATTAGCCATTCATTTAAGCTGCAGTAGGAGTTCACTTCTTCTGGCTGGCAGATAAGGCCTTGCTGCATTAAGCTTTTGCAGAGTTGCTTTTAAATTCCCACTTTCATTGTCTTTGCTTATTGATCTTGTTAACCTCTTTCAAATGACGGTTTTCAATCTCTTTTGCCACTTGATGGCACTAAAATGCTTTTGTTAGGGCAAATACTTCAAAGAAAAGCTTCATTAAGTTTAGGCTTTTAAACTGCAGCCTGTATGTTTAAAATTCCATCTTCACAGCAGTTTTTAGCATTAGTTTGAAACACTAGTCTCTTACAACATGGTGACAGATCCAAGAACTGGTCCAATAGATCCTGCAAACGCGACCCAGTGCACAGAGCAGTAGCTGGGAGCTAGAACTGACCTAGGATGGGAATAATGTTGCCTTCTAGGAAGGAGACACTACATATGTGTTTGGGTTGCTCCTGGAGAATATCGTGTTTGTTCTCACATGCAGTGTTTTCAGCAGTCACCAAGGTATTTCATCCACTGTGTTACAGCGTAGCGTCACAGACATGCAAAATGGCCCTTGATTGTCTTTCTTGGTATCAAGATACTCGGGTATTAGATTGCTTAATTTTCCTAAGACACCCAAAACTCTGAAGTCAGTGCTTCTCTTGATCAGGCAGTAATCTTGAGAAGCTTTCACACTGAGATAATGTATCTGTTTTTGTTGTTTCAGATCTTGCATGATATTGTTCCCTCTCATGAACTAATGATAGACTTCAATATCATGCTCCAAAAATCAAGTAAGTCTTTAAATATATTTGCTCATTTCCTTTATGTTAATCTAGATTGGTATTATGAAATTGTTCTGCAGCCTTCTTTGTACTTAAAGTAGTTCTGTTTATTAAAAGAAAAACCCCAAACCTGACTTACTGATCATAGGAAACTTTAATGCGTGTGAGTCAGCAGGCACTTAACTTATGTAAGCAAATACCTTTCTAAGTTTAAAGGCTGATCAAAGCAGCATGTTGTAAAGCACAGCTTGGATCTCAAATATGTGTATTTTTTTGAGGTACACTAGTCTGAATGCCAGACTTGCTATTTCCATGATGAGGTTTCTTATTTCTCTTCCGGAGGAATTGAGATGGATCTATGCCTTAGTTTATCGTTACCAATCAAAGAACAAAATCTTGATCCTCTTGAAGGGAGGTTTTATTTTCAAGCTGGTAGAAACATCATCTAATTTGGAGATTAACTTCCATTTTTTAAATTTTCTTCTAATTTCCATGCATCAATTGCATTCCAAGCTGCATATTTTCTTGCAAGCTGGTATGTTTCAGCTAGCTGGCAGATTGGTGAAATGTCATCTAACCAAGATTGTTCTCTTCTCTGCTTTCTTTCTGGAAAGAAAAAAAAAAATTCCTCTTGGCTGAAACCTCCCTTTTTCTGTTCATGCATGACACGTTTGCTAAGTTCTTGTTGCTCTTGTGCACAACTTGATTTCTAAAGAAGTAATTTATACTGATAACTTTTCCCACATTTACCTGCTGTGATAGGTCATTTTTAGAACTCCTCTGGTACATTAGCTGCTGGTGTAAAACGCCTGTTTTATTCATATCACTCTAATTTCTTTGCTTTGGTATCTCAGGACTTGAAGTGTTCCAGGGCACTGTGTTCTCTTCCCATAGAAAGAACATGTTGAACAGCAGCACCAGCTGGAAGCTCTGATTACAACAGCAACAACTGTTGTAAGCAAGGCAGTGTGGGATAAGCGAGCAGTCCTATGTGTGCCTCTTGAGTCAGCAGTTTTTGAGCAGGATGAGAGCAGGGAGAGGGGATCTTCTAACGAATTATGCTCTAGGCCCAGGAAGTCTTCCTTAACTTTCTCTCTTGGAAAAGGCAGAAGATAATGGGGGAACCCTCAGTAATTGGGAAAGCAGCAACGTGTGGGAAGGCTGGACGGAAAACAGTATTTGACTTCTTGCTTACTAATGAGTTCTAACCTAATTCATTAACTGGCATAATCTCTTCCCAGAGAAACGAAAAAAACGTCGACTGGGGCTAGAAGTAATTTTTGCAGCCTTGGATTATGCTGGCTCGAAGGAAAATGTAAAGGCATGGAGTTGTTTGGCAAGACAGGTGAAACAAATTGTAAAGTAAGTGTGGTATCTCTGATACAATATACTAAAACCTCTGGAAAATTGATAAAGTCCCCCTTCGTAGCCTTCATCTTCCCTGCTGGTGAATGGAAGAGTCAGTTCACGTGCACAGTCATTTCACCTGAATTCTGTGGCAGTGCTTGGCTTCAGTATTCTTTCACTGGGAGAAAAGAAGAAATTATTGAAGGAAATCCTCAAATTTCCAGTATTGTCATCCCCTGACAAAGGTTTTTACCAGATCATGTGCTTACGCACAAGGAACTATTCAAACATTTGGATGTCTTTTGCTGCCCTATCTTCCAGGAGAAAAAAAGACAACACCTTTTTGGTCTTCTGCTCTGTTATGCATACATTATTATTAGAAGCTGTTTTCAGAATTGCTGGGCTGCAATATGGGCATGGTATATTGTGTACAGACTGATGTGTTTTCCTTTGCTTTGTGATGATGGTAACTTAGAGAATGCAGCCAGTGTATTCTTAAAAGCTGAGGCTGGGGACTGATGTGTCATTGCCTATGCTGTCAGACAGGGACTCTGGTTTAAGAAGGATCCATCTCCAGGCAATCCATGCCCAGAAGGCCTCTAATGTCTAGACTTTTTTTTCCCAACAAACAAGATTTTAAGTCTTATATATTTACAGTAAATTAGTTCAGTAATGCATTGACCCATTTTTTTTCTGATTCATTGCTGCTTCTACCTCTACAGCATCTGCTGTTAAGGTCCAGAAGTTAATGGATTAAAGCTGGGAGTGTTGTTGCATACAATTAACAAAAATGGCGTAATACTTGAACTTTTCCTGCATTTTTGTATTTGAAGACACAACTTCAGAGTATTGTGAAGTATAGAGGACATCTTGGTCATATTAGGGGAATATCACTTTCTTGTTATAGGTTGTTTCCATTTCTGAAATGCTTGGTTTAAGGTCTTTGCTACGTGAATTACTGGGGTAAGATAAGTATTTGGGATAAGTTACCCTTTGAGTATGGCTAGGGTAACACAAACCTTTTTTAAAAACAAACCTGTTTGTACTACTAATTTGTTGACATGAATCAAATGTCTTACTACTGTCGACAAACTGTCATTCGAGTCAAATGCTTACTTCATTTCACACCGTAACCTGCATTACTGCCAACTTTCAGTAAGGCTACTAGAGTTCACCTCCTGCCTCGCTAGTATTGCCAAGGACTTTAATTAAAAAAAAATAAGGGCATTTCTGTTTAAAATAAATACTTCAGTCTGCAGGGCAAGGTCAGTCTGTTAGCAATTGCTGAGGCTTGTAGCAAGCTGATTATAAAATTCAGTGCCTCCTATGTACTATTTCATCCCAATTTAAGTTTTTCTATAATTTGTTTTATCTTTTTTTAGTTCTGAGAAGCATCTTGACTGGATCAAGGAAGAGTGGAACTCCAGAAAGGACTGGTGGCCTGCCTTCCATTTTAGCCGCTACTTAGCGAAAAGGAATTGGCAGGAAAATGAAAGCCTGACATATGAAAAAGCTCTGGTGGCTGGAATCTTACTAGGAAAAGGTAATGCTAAATGCTCTTTCCTTTTTCACTACATACGATAGAAATAATGTGTGTCTCTAGCCTGAGTGAGACGGGATGTAGCTGGTCTACTCCCTGTAAGAAATGCAGTTCCCTTTGTCTAGGATTGACTATGGTCTTTGAAGTTGAACGTGAGAAAAATGTTTAAAATGGTTGGGTATTCCTCAGCAGGACATACTTTGTGTAACTTGTCTTACCCTGGTTTAGGGTTCCATTTTATTTGGCCTTGTTGAGCAGTCACAATACTACTTGGTCTCTTGTTTATAACCTTGAAACCACAATTTCAAAACTATCCAACAGGCTCCTCAATGGGTATTGTGAGGACTGTGAAAAGTTTGCTTGCTGGATTACAGTTTGTGCAACGTACCAGCAAATACTGGGGAGGAGACGGTCCTTAAGGACCCTGTGAGTGTTGTAGTGCTGGAAAGAAGAGGAAGGAGGTCTTGAGTGGGAACAGTCACAGTTTGATAGGAAGATGAAGATCTTTGGTAGCGTTCTCTGATATGCTGCTGAAACTAAGTGGTAAATCGGGCTGAGAAGCAGTAGCTAAGTTGAGAATGAGAATATGGTCTTGAGAGCATGATATACAGATGAGTTTGGACTTCTGATAAGACATTTTGTTAGCTTTTTTATACTTTACCTTCCATAATTCATAAAAACGGTTTATTGTGTTGCAGGCCTTTTTTGCTTTCAGTAATGTTATTAAATGTCTCCCAGCTTTTATTTCCAGATGTCTAATAAAATTTTTCCAGTCCTGATTTTCTCTAATTAAACTTCTGTGTGTTGATGCAAGCTTCTATTTTACTTATCCAACGTGATAAGTATTTCTTTACTCCTGGCATTTTACTTCTTAATGTATCTGAAGAGTAATACAATTTTCTGCATACAGTTATATAAATGTGGAATGTTTCCTGGGTAAGATGAGAATAGTTTGTTTAGTACTGAAGTTATGTTGCTAATGTGCCTTGGGTTATTTTATTACTTTTTGTTACTGAAAACTTAGATGTTTGCATGTTATTTAAAAAGTGGAAGGATTTTGTCTACTTGTGTCATGGTATAACTGACATCACTTTTTCTTTTTTGTTTAGATTGTAAGTACTTTAAATACGCATCACACCATGGCTGCAAAGCTCAGGTGAAAAGATTTCGAACACTGAAGAAATTTGTGAATAGGCACGGTCCCGTCTTCCTGAGAATATCTGGTCTTTGAGGTTCCTCTGTACACTGGGATTAGAAGGTGTCTTTGAGGTTCTTACTGTATTTGTTTTTTCTCTGTGGAACTGACTTCTGTATTGGTACTGCTCTAAGAAGGCAGACCCTCTCAACTCAGTAGGTTTGTTATATATTTCTGTTTAACAAAGAAAGTTGCTTTGTTTTTTATTTACTTTATAATAAAGTGAATATTAATCAACATATAGGGTTAAAGAATTTATTTAATATCAGTCCCGTGCTTTTGTGTGAAATGCAAACAACACTGATTTCAAATACACCTTGAAAAGTATTTGGTAATTGTGGTATAGAATTTTTGTATCAATAATATTGTAGGGTTGATCCTTTTTATGTTCAGATGTATAGACGGTGATTTAAAAGGCTGCTGGAAGGTAGTTCAAAATCCCTTCACAGCCAGCTGTAGCATTCATAATGGCTGGTGTGTCTTAACCTAGAAACAACATGTGATACAGTATGAAAACAAGCTTCTCAACCTGTAAATGTCATGTAACGTGTGCTTGTAACTGACTTCCTGAAATGTATGGGAAATGGGGAGAGGTCTATAGCTTAGTTTTTGCATTGCATATTGAGAATAACTGTAGGTCATGAAGGTCTATTGCAGACTGTTCAAGTAGATGAGGCACTTCAATGAATCCAGTATGTCTTCCTGCATGTGACATCTGTGGGTTGGGTCCAGTTCAGGGAACTTCCTTCACCTTGCTGGTAGCAGTGAGGGAAAGGTTGTCGCAGTTGCATGGTTACAGAGGAAAGCTTGTGTTCCAGTGTCTGAGAGAGAAAAGGCAGGGAGCGACTGAAAACTTCACGACCTTGGAAGAGACTTGCTAGAACCTTTTTTGCAGTCTTGCCTAGGAGTTGAAATACACACTGTTGCTGTGTTTAGAAAGCAAACGTTAATGTGTTGTCATAAGCTAGCATTCTGGTTCATTTAAAAACAACAACGTTTCCAAATACTACTCCTGTCTTAATGGCAGGTCTGTAGAACTCCTGTGGATGACCTGCTTGAACCACACCTGGGAATGAAATAAAGATGTCTTTAACAGCATGGTGGTATATGGATAAGTTCATGGGTGCTTTTAATAGCCAAGTGTTTATCTGGGAGCTTGGTCTGGGTTAATATTGAGTCCTGTGATGTGCTTTGGATCTGAAACATCATGAGCTACTTGCCATAACTGCTTGCTTTATCTTAAAAAAAAAAAAAAAAAAAAAAGGAAGTAAAAAGACCAGCAATTATCCAAGTTGTTTTCAACCTGTGTGCTAGTTTAGTTCTGACTCCATAAGAATGTTGCTACCTCATTCTGTAACGGTGCAGTGTTTTGTTGTAGGTCTTAATTGAACTGAGTTATGCCCTATGTGTAGTACTTACACCTGAGACAAACCTGCAGATCTCAAGTCCTGTGTGGAATTCCCTGTGCGAATTATTGAATGCATGCTGTGTTTCAAGCCTGTGCGTTGTACTTTGAGTGTGGTAACTTCCAGTGGATTGGAATATTCTGCTTTGGCTTTGGATTCTGTGGTCTGGGTTTGGTTTTCTTCTGAATTAACTCTTTGCTCTGTGTGCAAAACTTCTGTGAGGTGTTTGTTTCCCTTCCATGAAGCAAATAGCATATCTTGGCTTTTCCCACTTATGCCGAGGCAAGGAACTTGCTAAGAGAATCCGCATCTCCTGGGCTACCCACCCAGTGTATGTTTTCCTTCTGTTATTCCACCTCTTGTTCTGGTATTTTTAATGTTCAGACTGAACATGATGATTTCACAAAATTGATTTCAGCTCTACCTTCTGCTTTCTGTGTTTATGTTTGTGCTGCCTCTGTTTTAAGAGTGCATTCCTAAAGGCAAAGAAAAGCGAGCTAATGAAATGTCAGCTGCTTTTCAAGCACGATGACCCTACGCGTTCTGGCTCCCTCCCCACCTTCCCCACCAGTTTCTCTGTATCGTGAGCAGCTGTCTTGGAACTTGGGCAGGACTTCAGAGCAGTGCAGGCAGGTTGTTAGCTCTAAACAGGTGTATGTGCTGCATATACCTACATAGTCCCTGCGGAATCAGAGCATTAATGTGCTCTGTACTGCTTTGAATTTAAAGTTTTGGGGGAATTTCTGTGATCGATGCTTTTTTGTGTGGTGGTAAATGGAAAGTTCCACTCAGATGTGCCTTGTTACATTTAAAAAGTGGCTCAGGGTGGAATGTTAGCTGAAGAAAAAGACCGACTGCTGCAAGGAGTGCTTGGGTAAAGCAAGGAGTAGGCTCCGTGGGAGGTGTTGTGTTCTCTCCTTGTCTAAATATCAGTAGAGCTGTTCTTGCTTTGTGCCCTCATCAGGGGAGCAGCAAGAAGTGCTCTTGTCTTCTGGTCTGAAATCTCCAGTAACTTGGAAGTGCAGTTCTCTAAGTGCATAAACATTCTTTTTATTTTTTGTCTGCAGGTGGCATGTCTCTAAGAAAGGAAGAGGGGGGTTTAAGTTCTCTTAGCAGTGAAAAGTTGAAGTGGACAATGTTAGTTACCCCAAAGGGACAATAGTGCTAAAGGAATGCAAAGCCTAGGCTGTGGTTATAAATGAAAAGTGTGCTCGTTTACTGTCCTTGCTGTTTGTTAGGTTTTCAAAATAACACAATTTTATGAAAGCATGCCTTAAATTCAGTGGTGCTCCGTAATGTACGAGAGCAATAACAGAGATTAAGCTGGTATTTGAACAGATCCAAGTACTTTGATTTAAAATGCTTTACCTCATGACAACTGAATTGTGTGAGTGGCGTATTTCCAGTCCAATTAGGTCAAAGCACAGGCAGTATTACGGACAGGCAAGCTGCCACAGCTTAGAGCTACAGTAAAAGAGGTGATGCTTTAAAAAAAAACAAAACAAAACTTTTTTTTTTTTTAAGCAATCATTTCCCAGTACAGACCATGAGGAGACCCATAATCACAAAGTATTCTCAGCTATCATGTTGCCCTGATTATTGTGTTGAGAATCTAGGACTTGGAGCTTTGACTTCCCCATGAATTACACACAGATAAGACTGCGGGAGGCAATGATTACGTGTGGGGAGAGAGGAAGAAGTTCTGGATGAGTGGAAGTGTCCCTATACATGAAATTCTCTTCAGCTTCCCTTTCGCCATTCTATGCCTGTGTCCCATCAAGAAAAAAGAGTAAGAAGCTACAAGAAACAGCCTAAAGGATGTCTGTGCATTGGCTGTAATCATTTCCCCTAGGATTTGCGATAAGAAGATACATAACTGCTTTTTGTGGTTGCTTGGTTCCTTGCTAATGTTTCAGAAGCAATAGAACAGCTTGCAAAGCCTTACTAAGGTCTGTCGCATGGAAGCATCTAGTGGGTGAGTGCATGCTGAAGCCTGTCTGTGCACTGAATCGTATGGGCTGCTTTGCTTCTCGGCCGGCAAGGGAAAGCACAGCGTGCTTCTCTTCACCAGATCTCTTTGGCTCCTGGTGCGTGACTGTTCTTGCCCCGTGATGCACACAGCACGGGGTGGGTCTGGGTTTGTTGGGTGGTCATCAGTAGTGGTGTACGCAAGCAAGGAAAACACTTGGTTGTGTGATAAAGGAGCTTGGTTGTGACCAAAATGGTCTCTGGGGAAGAGTGGAGTTAGGTAAGTGTCATTCGTGGTGTCAAGAAACGCAAGCTGAGTACAGTGGTGCCAGCACAGCACACCGGTGTGTGCAGCTGGTGCTGTACTTCACAAGCCAAGCAGAGGAAGCATTTGCACATTCTTTACCAGAGGGGAAAGTGGGCAAATATCCCGAAATCGGTTTAACATCCCCCAGGATCAGAACCGCTAAAATCAATTAGCTTAAGGTCAGGGCTACCACATAACATCACGGTCAAGTTCAAGTTGTTCTCATGCCTTAATGTGGGTTTTCTTTTGCTCTTTCTGAATTTCTTCTCATATTAACCATAAATCTGTACCTAGACTTGTGGGTAGCAAAAATTTTTGTCCTAAAATGACTTTTACCTCTCGTCAACTACTGCCTTAATTTGGTTCTATTCCATCACCCCTGGTCAGTCTGTATGAAAGCAGACCCAAGCCTGACCCAGTTTAAAAGCCAGGTAAAATGGTAGCAATGGGGAAGTATCGTGTTTTGTAAGTGGGTAGAGGTGATCATGTTCTCTGTGTAGGGATCATTTTAATGCTGCTCGTGTTTCTTGGTGGATGATTTCTTAGCAGATTTAAACTAAGCTATAGGGATTAGACAGTGAGCCCTTCTAGGGGCATGAGAAAAGCCCAGAGGGGAGGGCTCAGCTACGTGACGTGTGAATTACCAAGGAGGCAGCCTGGAAGGTTTTTCTCCAGCCAAATAGTAAACTTCAGAGAGAAAGGAGAGAACATAAGCAAACCTGAGCAAATGTTGATCTCTGTGGCTGGCAATTCATAAAGCAGAAAGAATGATTGAATCATACCACCAAGAGGCCCGGGATTTCCCTATAACTGACCTCAGGAAACCTACCCTGAAGAAAGTGCACGTTTGGCCATGTGCTGGAAGGAGCAGCAGCAGCTCTAGAGCTTCCTTTTCTTGCTCACGTGTCTTTCTTTGCCTCTCCTTGTTGTGCTGGGTAGGCAGTCTCCTGGGGCACCCTCAGTGCCTGGATTTCGGGCCGCCTTTCCAGCCCCCTCTTCACTTGGAGTTCTGCTCTTCCTATGAAAACTTTGGCTGCTGTGACCAGGAGAGAGACACCAGCATCGCAGCAAAGTACCGGGAGATCATGGATTCCATCGATCCACGGGGCCGTAAGCTGTGCAGAACGTATATCAAAGATATTCTCTGTCAGGTAGGGTGGAAAATCAGTACCCGTATCCTGTGCTTTTGGCTGATTCTTGGGTCATCTGTGGTTCTGTCCTGCTGCAAAAGAGGTGTGGGAGCAGGGGACAAGCAGGCTGCCAGAGTAATGGTGCTGAGTCCTCAGCACGCCTTCTGCAAAGTGCTTTGTGTGAGGACAGCACTTTGTGGCGTCTGGCAATACACACTGACGCTTTAATAGCAGTAACGATTCATGTGAGAGCTCTGCGCAGCTCAGGTGATGATGGGAATCCTGCTGCTCTGCTAGTCTTCCTGTAACAAAGGGGAGAGTTACAGAGCAATGTTTATTTTCTGCTTGCAGCTGCTAGGGGCTGGATTACAAACTCCACAGGATGCAGGGATGTGAGAATGATCAGGAAAGGATTTAGGTCCGTGGGTTCCAGTAAGGGTGTGTTTTGATTGTGCTCCTGCTGAGAACGTTTCAAATGTTGTGAATGCTCAAGTAAAACAAAATCCATCAGGCAGTGGTTTCAGGCAGCTGCTGCAAGGTCCTGAGGCTTCAGTCCCTGCATTTCCATCGGTGCTCTCCACCTGGCTGGCAGAAACAGGCACGGTGCAGCGACAAAAGACCAAAGGTGCTGTTCTGACTGGGCTCTCCCTTTCTGCCCCCCTTAGCTTTTGAATAAAGTGCAGAACTGACTTGTCTTTTTAACAACCGTTAGTCATGCGGAGCAGGACTTGCTGCATGCCAGAACACCAAGCAGCCAAAAGCCACACTTAGTTTTACCAAGAACATATAAATGTATAAAAACTCTTCCCGTTAAAATTCCCTTAGTCCTAGAACATCATCTGTGCACCAAAATGTTTCCGTTCTCCTGGCTGCTGGCAGGGATTTTTGTATCTGCTTGGGGGATGAAAACCCTTTCAGCACCAGGCCAGAGAAAGTAACAGCTGCCTTCTTTGTCATTTTGTAACTGGCAAGCCAGCAAATGATGCCTTACAGGTCCCTGCAGAACCACCGGTGGTGGGCGTAGGAAGACTTTCTGCATGTTGCAGGTAGGCAGGAAACAGTATAAAAATGTGACTGTTGCCACTTTAGACTTAAGTTGGTTGTTCTGCAGTGCAGAGTTGGATTTTGCATTTGTTATAAATGTATTTATACATTTTCATCTTTTAATTTATACTCTTTTGTTCTTTTACTAAAATAAGGTTGGTGTTTAGTCTTTGGGGAGGAACTTTCAGTTGTTACATCTTGCTGTTCCTGGTCACCTTGGTGATAAGCATGGGAACAAAATTGGGTTATTTGGCGAATATTGCTCCACTGTTTAATTAGCAGAGAAGCAAAGATCTACTGCACAGTTCCACTTCAGGGATGTCACTTTGCTGGATCAAATTATTACTGATGATCTTGTATGGAAGGGATGGAAAATGAGTCTCCATTCTACCTTCTCTCCACACTATCACAGCAATTTGTAGGCGCTGCCCATGAAGCGCTGACATGTTCAGTGCACCCTCAAATACATGACGACAGATGCATTTATATGTCACCAGGATGTGCTTTTGCCGAGTGCTTATTTTTGCTGTGTGCAGCAGTACCAGGATGAACTGTTCCTGGTAGCAAGCCTTCTTCCTGATGCTATTTGAACTCGAGGCAGAAAGGTTAGATTCAGAAGCATTGGCAGACAAAATGCTACTAGCTTTTCTTCTGAACAAAAGATGTGTGCTAATAGCTGCACAGAGGCAGCTGTTCTTGGCAGCTGCAGCAGCCCCAGCGGTCCTGCAGAGTCCCAGAAGCCAGCCGCAGAGCCTGCCTTCCCTCAGCGACGGAGCTCTGCGTCTCCTTGCAGGCAGAGGAGGATTAGGTGGGGTTGGTTCTGGATCATGGATTTCCTGCTGCAACAATACACCAAATGTATTTCTTTCAATAACTGGTCTGAAGAGGCTTCCGAGCAGCCTATAAAGCAATTTGGCTTTGCTGATGGAGCTACTTCAGTTGGCATCTCACAAAATCTGGGGTTGGTTTTGCTAGTTAGGCATTGTGGAAGCATTGGTGGGTTTAGTCTGACCCTCAGCTGTGTAGTTTGATGGCTTTAGCCTCAAAACTGACAATGAAATTCCAAAACCTGCCTGAAATGTTCTGAAGGAGATGTTGTCCAAGTAGCGTGGCTGTGGAAGTGCCCCAGATGCAAACCTTGCTGCGTGCGTTAGGACAGCTGTTCGGCCGTGGGCTGAGAGGATTTTTGTGCTCTGAAAGCTGCTAAAGGAAAGGCTTAAAAACCTAATGATCATGAAAAACAAAAGGCCACCTAAGCCTTCTGCAAGCTGATTGAAGCCATGATGTTAGCAGGGTGAAGGTGTAGGCAAATTAACTTATTTCTAAAGCTAGCTTTCATCTGAGGCCGAACTTTATTGCTGAATGCATGCTCTTTTTTTTTTTTTTTTTTTTTCAGATAAACTTTTAAAATAGTGGAAATACTAACATGATCTGGGCAGCTTTTGCTCTGTGAAGTAGCTGGATTAATTGTATTGTTCCTTGCCCGCTTGAGCAAAATGAAGGCAGACAATAACTACAGCAAGGCCACCTGACCCTTGGGGTGTATGTAGGTGCAAAGGAATGCTTCCACCTCGTGAGCTGTGCTGGTCTGGGTGCTGCCGGCTGTTCTTTGCAGGTAAATAATGCCTGGGAAGCTGGATGGCTGGAAAAGCACGGTAGCTGCTCTGGGGCTACAATTGTTTGAGACACATTGGAGATCATCATAGTGCAGGCTGCCAGCAAAACAGAGCTGATGGAGCTCTGAGGCAGTGAGAAGATGCCTTGTTTCAGAGGAAGATGTTTCTTTTTTTTTTTTTTTTATTGGTGGTGGTAGCACTCAGACTGTTGTTCTGGGAGCTTAATTCTATTCCCACTGACCGAGGGAAGGTAAATGTGTTTTCAAAGACATTAATAAATTAATCACTTCATAACGAAGAGGAGCTTTAGACTGCAAGTGATTTATGGAGACCTGTGTGCAGCAGAGATGAGACAGCTGCATCAGCACGTCAGTGGGATTGAAGGAGCTTCCCAGGCTCAAAATGTAACACAGGTTAGGTTTTGTCTGTTCTTCCCCTCCTTTCCTTGGTGAGTCCTGAGTGGGCTGCAGCCTCTCCCTGACTCCTGATCTCTTGAGATCAGTGCCATGTTTTGCAAAAGCTATGATATAACCAGAAAATCAGTACATTCAGGGATGCGTGAGTGCATGCTGGCAAAAGCAGAGGGAGTGTGCAGTGGTAAATGCATCAGTCATGCCGGCCAAGTGTTGTTGAATGCCTGTACCCAAGCTACTCTCCTTTAAGGATCTGAGCACACAAAGGCACTTACCTGTAGCTTGGGCTTTTGGGGATGGAAGGCACTCAAGGCCTGTTGGTGCCCGTCTTGTTCTGGGAAGGCTTTAAGCATGGGAAAAATGGTGTGGTTCAGCTGTTTGGGGCTGGACTCAGTCTGCAAGAGCAGGTCTGGGGGACTTGGCTTCCCTTTGCAACCTGGGGACTTCTGATTTGGGAAGAGGAGAGATTCCTTATGGACTTGAAAGCAATGGAAACCTGCTTGTTCCGTGCAGATTTATAATCAAACAGCAGCGATGAAAAGTGAGAAATCTACTATAGCTGTGTAAGAGCTGGAAAGTGTGTGAGTACTTATGAGTTGTATCTGTTCCTAGTGCGGCCAAAAACCCTTGGGTTCTCCTGTGAGCAAAGGCAGCAGTTTGCTAGACTAAGTTTAGAATGGATGCCTGTAGCCTTCACGCTGAACATCCTGGAGTGACTGCTACTTGCAACAAAACCCATGTCAGTGCTTACGTAACTGCTCCAGCTTTGTTTATTTTCATTTAATAAAGCAGATTTATTTAATGAAGCAGAAAAAATACTAGTATAATAACTCTTCATTCTTGGACTCATCCATGTACTTCCTATTACATCTGCCCACTAAAAGCCCTGGGTAAACTGTTTGAGGCTGCTAGCATGAAAACCAGTAAAATAAACTTTTTGCAGAATTTAGGTCCTTTACTTTTAACTTTTTTTTTTATTCTTCTAATATAAATAGGTAGGATTTCAACAGAAATATTTCATAGAAATTCTGGCCCAGATTTTTTGGGAGATGAGGAATTTAAATATAGGTACAAATTTAAGCACCTTTTTTTTTTTTCCCCTAACGCTTGATTAGATTTAGGCATGGGCTTAAGTGGTTTAATGAAGTGAAATCTTAAATATATCTGGAAAAGGCAGTGATACTGTCTGACCCGAAGGGTATGTCCACATTTGGGACTGCTGGTCTGCAGAAGCCTTAGGTATGAAGTCCGCTGCTCTCTGTAGAGCAGTAGGTTGCTGCAGTGAGGGAGCAAGAAAATTCTTCTCTGTCTATTGGGAACAAGTAACAGAGTACCAAGTTTAAAATCTAGTAGAGGGAACAAAGGCACATGTCTAAAAGGAAAGGTAAGAACAGGTTGGTAGAAGAGGTTCTGTCATGCCCTTAAAACCCTCTAGCACTGGGGAATACACAGCCTCCGCAGACATCCTTCCTTTGGGAGCTTAGGTGAAGCTGACTGTGCTGTCATAAAGGAAACTGCTACTGACCTCTAAATCCTGTTTAGCCATATATTGTGTGACTTTCTGGGACATTTTCTGCTACTCCACTTCAAAAATGACTTATTGTGCTCTTATTTTTATTTTAACTGTTTTTTTTTGCTCCCATGAAGGGGAGTCCTGGCTTCTCCTGGACGTGTGTACACTGCCACACATCTGATTTCTTTCACTTTCTAGGAATGTTCTCCATATGCTGCGCATCTCTACGATGCTGAAAACCCCCGAACGCCTCTAAAGAACCTTCCGGGGCTTTGTTCTGACTATTGCTCCGAGTTCCATTTCAACTGCCGCTCCGTCATCAGCCTGCTGACCAGCGATAAGCACGTCCGGGAGTGCTGCGAGAGGAACAAGACAAGCTTTTGCAACCTCCTTCACCTCCACGACGAGGACTACTGCTTCCCCAACGTGCTCAAGAACGCCGTCCTCAACCGCAACCTGGGCTCGGTGGTGGAGGGCCACAAGGGCTGCCTCCAGCTCTGCCTGGCCGAGGTCGCCAACGGGCTGAGGAACCCGGTGCTCATGCTGCACGCCAACGACCGTACCCACCGCACCTTCGTAGCTGAGCAGCTGGGGGTGGTCTGGGTCTACCTACCTGACGGCAGCCGGCTGGAGGAGCCCTTTCTGGATATTAAGAGCATAGTGCTGGCTACGCCGTGGATAGGGGACGAGAGAGGCTTTTTGGGGATGGCTTTCCACCCCAACTACAAGCACAACGGGAAATTTTACATCTATTATTCATACATGGATAAGAAGCGAGTGGAAAAAGTCAGAATCAGTGAATTGAAGGTTCTGGGCTCTGATGCCAACAAAGCTGATCCACACTCAGAAAGGTAAAGTCCATGTTGAATGCTGCTGTATGCCATGATGAGAAATAATTTCCTCTGTCCCCTTCTTTCCCCGTTGCAGAATCCGCACATGTGCGGTCACCCTGATCTAGGGACATGACTAGGACTGTTGTAAAGCTACCAGAGGCAGGTTGGTTCAAGGCCACACATCAAACTAAGACATGAAACAGAAAATAGAACCCAAGATCAAGACTTTCAGGTCATCTTCTCTTTCTGTCTTGTACTCCTGCCTTTTTAAAGAGCAGTAGTAGCTTTACAGCCTATGGTGGAGTTAACAAGTGCCTTGGAAGCTTTTTGTACTGTAGAAACTGCTTCACTGTAGTACTATATATTCATTTGATCTGATGTGTCCCCATGCTGTTTGTCCCTCCACCAAGGCTAATTCTTAGTTAGGGAGAATAATTTATTAATAGCAGACTTACTTTCTTTCAAGTTTCGCAGTTGCCATATAAGCCCCCAGAGATGGTCCTGAGTCCCTCAGATTCACCAGCTGCTTCTCGTATAAAAGAGAAGCCACCTGTCACAGTCATGACTTAAAAGGGCAACAACTCTAGCACAAAGGTGTTACTGCAGTGCAGGTTAAAGGCGTGGTGCACGGAGCAGGAGTGTGCTGCATGCCTCGTGGCAAACGTGGTTCATCGAGGGATGCCGTACTGCAGAGAGCTCTGCTGTAAGGCATGCAGCCAGTGCTGTACTGCAGGCTCCCAGGAAATAGGGTGCAGCTCAGCACCATAGCTGACAAAGCTGAAAGGTCTGCACAGCTGGGAAGTACTGCTTTCTTCTGTAGAAGTGATGCAGTATTTCTGCGGCCTACCTCAGGTCTTTCCCGTAACTGTACCTGGGGGTAATTCTTTTTATTTATTTATTTATTAGGAACCTTTTGGAACTCGAAGAACCAGCCGCAAATCACAATGGTGGGCAGCTGCTCTTTGGGATGGATGGCTATATGTATGTATTCACAGGGGATGGAGGGAAAGCTGGAGACCCTTTTGGAAAATTTGGGAATGCTCAGAACAAGTAAGTAGGAGAACTGGCAAAAAAACTTGAGCTTGTCCATCAAGAAACTGGGTTTGGAAGTGAGACAATGTGGAAGAGTAAAGTAAGAGTGCTTCCGGGAAGTGTTTTTTCATCTGCAAGTAGTCCAATGCAGTATCTCAAAATTAGTTAATTTTGTGTTTTGAAAGCTATGGTTATCCAGTTTATTGATGGAGGTGGGAGGGTGGGGGTAGAGCCTTCTGTGACTTGTTTGGAAGACATACCAGCTGTTTTATTTCTTTTAGACAGATATTTTTTCTCTTTGGAAAGAGGGAAGAAGAGGGAATTGTCCATGTTTTCAGTTGTCTGTCACACTGGGCTTTATAAATCCGTCTTTATCTGTTGTTCTCTTTAGGAGTGTATTGTTGGGGAAAGTCCTGAGGATTGATGTGGATGGAGAAAGTCCTGATGGCAAGCCTTATCGCATCCCTCCTGATAACCCTTTTGTGTCCGATCCCAAGGCCCGCCCTGAAGTTTATGCTTACGGGGTCAGGAATATGTGGCGCTGTGCTGTTGACAGGGGGGACCCTGTCACGAAGAAGGGAAGAGGGAGGATATTCTGTGGGGATGTTGGGCAGAACAGGTTTGAAGAAATTGACATCATTGTTAAAGGAGGAAACTATGGCTGGAGAGCAAAGGAGGGATTTGAATGCTATGACACAAAGCTTTGCCGCAATTCCTCCTTGGGTAAGGAAGAAGCTCCTCACAAAAGGTCACTTGATGCATTTGGTTGACTGTAGTATTACTTTTTCCATGTAGCTAAATAATCCAGTGTTGGGTGTCAAGTGGAGATCAA
This sequence comes from Heteronetta atricapilla, assembly GCA_011075105.1. Lineage (NCBI taxonomy): Eukaryota > Metazoa > Chordata > Aves > Anseriformes > Anatidae > Heteronetta > Heteronetta atricapilla. The sequence goes on from CM021733.1 coordinate 18,949,307, forward strand.
AAGCAGAAATCCCTTCTCCCCAGCCTTTAAGTGCTGGTGTGAAACGCTGCCCTTCCTCTTTAGGGAACTCCTTATTGTGCACTGTTCTGAAGGTGGAGGTTAGGGTCAAAGCCTGTGGCTTTTGCAGACAGATTTTACTCAAGGAAGGCAGTGGATTGAGTTTAAATACAAATGTGATATGCTGGTTTATTTAGAGGCTACTAGTGGTTATTGGAAAGCATGGTAGAAGAACTGTGTAACATAAAGCCCCCTAAGCTGTTGGAAGGAAACATCTGATCTTAAGCTCACATTTCTGAAATATTTGCATGAGCATTTACACAAGAGTATGTGTTATCAACATTTCTCTTCTGGTATGCTGGTACCCACATGTCTTTCTTAAATAAAAACAAATCACCACTTTTAACAATGGCCCAAGTGTCAACTGACAACACAGCTGCTTTAGTTTTTGCTGTTAATTTTTTAATGAGCTACATTTGTGGTCTTTATGCTCATCATTAAAGATCAAAGATATTTGATCCAGGGGAAAAAAGTGAGGACAAGACCAAAATTCTGTGGGTTCTGATATTGTGCTTCCAGAAGGGGTTGAATTCAATGTTAACGTTGCCAGAGACAAAACCCTTATCTTTTGAAGCGTTATGGCAAAAGTTGTTTGTAGGTTGCACGTTTATGCATGTTCTGTGCTGAGAATGGCAGCAAACCTATGAAGATGATGAGCTGACTTTGATTGTATTCCCTTCTGTAGATATACTGGAATTTGTAAAGACATTTTCTGTTAAAATGATTGGTGCAATGTCAGACCTGTAAGATAGTATTTCCTGCAGCCATTGCTTGCTTGATGTAGACAATCTTGGTTCTACATCTTATAAAAGCTCATCAAGACTAAGCCTTGATGAGCTACAGGGAGCTCTTTAAAGCCCCTGGGTCATTTCTGTCTTGGAGTAGATTACTGAATCCCTGTTGAAGTTTACTATGCTGTTTATTCAACTGTACCAGTTCTTCTCATCGCTTTTGTGCCCGTTGGTGTTACTGAACAATTGCTTTTTGATTTTTCTCTGGATGTAATTTTTCTCACTTCTCGTGCTTCTTTAACAGATGACATTCTTCCAATATATGCATATGGCCGCAACGTGGGGAAGTCAGTCACTGGAGGTTATGTATACAGAGGATGTGAATCACCCAACTTGAATGGTCTCTATATTTTTGGCGATTTCATGAATGGGTAAAAAGAATCCTTTTCTTTGCATCTCCCATTCTGCACATGCATTTACCTTAAACGTATCAGAGCATCCTGAAACCTTTTGAGCTGCAGTAAATGAGAATCCCAAAAGTCTGTGTATTAGATTAAGGGATTTGACCATTATAGCAGCATTTTGGTGAGCATATAAACTTGTTCAAAGGTGAGGGTCCTTAGGATAAGTTTGCTTATGGTTGGGCTTATTTTTCTGAAAGACAAAGCTAGTCAACAGTCAGGGTGCTCACTGACATTTTATTTCAGTAATGCATGATTTTGCCAGGAACTAATCTTGATAACCAAAACATAAAACACAGAATTTCACTTTTCATCTAGTCGACTGATGGCTTTACAGGAAGATGAGAAGACAAATAAGTGGAAGAAGAGAGATATCTGCATTGGTAGCACGAAAGTTTGTGCTTTCCCTGGAATGATCAGTTCTTATAGCAAATTCATCATCTCATTTGCTGAGGATGAAGCAGGTGAAGTATCTTGCTAGTCACAACTTTATTGTAAATTATACTGTCAGCTTTTTAATCTGTCTGAATCTTTTTCTCTTCATTAGTATAAATTCCTCAGTCATCTTCACAATAACAGCCCTTCACACTGTTGCGTTATAGACCGAGGCTTTATTTGGGGATGAAGTCAGATGCTAATTTCAAAGCTTAGTGGAAATGCCTCAGTGCCAAGGATTCCTGTGGTTGTGATGTCCAGAACTTTCACCGGAGCAAAAGTACCAAAGCATACTTTGTTCACTTTTGATCAGTCTCCTGACTAAGTTCTATGCAACACAAAAAGTGACATCAATTTTTTTGAGAGAACTCAGATGTGCTTTAGTGAGCTCCAGTGTTTTGTGATTTAGCAGAAAAGCGCTTTGCTTGTCATGAAAAGATCTTAGATCATTTGGCTAGCTTACATCTATCAGATGTAGGCTTTGTTGCGAAATATGTACAATTTTTAACTGTTCTAACAACACATGGAGTGAGGGGATGTTAAGTGTCTCTTCCGCTGATTGTTATTTTAGAAAATAATACGGTGTTGTAATGCAATTTGAAATGCAACAATAGTGTTGCCTCTTTTGCAAGCTACTATAACTAGCCTGGATATTGTTTTAGTGGCTGCTGAAGGAAAGGCATCAGGAACAGTTGGTTTCAGCAGCCACACAATAAGAAGAAGCTTCTGTCTTGCATGAATAGCCAATTTAGCTCGCTGGATATATATATGTATATATTTGGTACCACTATGAGATGGCTAAATATTTGTTGTGTGTTTTCCCCCCCTCTAATTTGAAGGCTTCTGGATGTTTCTTTGGTATAAACAAGTTTAAAATACCATGTATTTTTACATAGGAAAGTAACCTTTTGGAAGGCCCCCAACACGAGGTAATGAAGGCCCTTCTCACGCACTGTTTGATTAAGGGCTGCTGGCTCTGTGTGGAGCTGTGCTGCAACCAGGGGCTCATTTGATGTTCCCAGGTCCGCCTGCATAGGGCAAGGTGAGACCAAAGCCCACTTTTTGGAAGTAAGAGACAACTGAGGGAATGGCTTTTCTTTTCTAACCATGTGAATTAGTGAAGAGACAGAAAACAGGGTGAAATGGAGAACCAGGACTCAGTTTGGGCACTTGCATCTGAAATTGCTTTTTGTTTTTCACTTCCATTTAGGTGAGCTGTATTTTTTGTCTACTTCTTATCCCAGTGCCTATGCACCATATGGATCTCTCTACAAAATTGTTGATCCTGCAAGGTTAGTAATTAAAGATGGTTTTTCATTGCCAAAATCTATAATCGCCTTGCATTCTTCAGCTATCACAGTAGACAGAATGCAAAGTATTTCCAATGCGCAATCTCAGTAGCCTCCACATCCAGACCTTGGTTTCTGCTGACCCACTGTGTGTGTGGTGCAACTTTATCAGTTTCAGTGAACGTACTCCTCACTTATCGTATCTGCATACCCAGAAGTGGACCAAGTTCAGATCTTTAGGGTCTGGGACAGTAAGGATCAAAATAATGTCATCTTGTTTGCATGTCTGAACTATAACACGGTGGTTAAAAACAACAATCCATATTTTTCAAGGTCATGAGGGAGAACATTTTGTCTGTGCTTGAAGCAAGGATTTTGTAAAAATAAAAATTAATTTGGTATCAGCAAGTCTCTTTTTCTCTCTCTCTCTTAAAAAGAAAACAAAACACAACAAAACTTTGTGCTGGCTATCAGTTCCCTTTCCATCATGAAATGGAGGTCAGAAAATGAATTGATAAGCCACGAAATAGTAAAACACAAGAAAAGGCTGATGCATGGCAACATGAAAGCAAATAGTTATGGTCTTTATGGCTCTTGGTTCGTCTCATGAGTTCAAACCTAGACTAAGCTGTGAAAGGTTGAACCTATTTCTTTTTTACTAGTAATTTAAAGAGACAAATCAGTTCTTACCACATGTCCTACTGGGACTTGTATTATAAGACTCAGGTGTGCCTGAAAGTTGGTCCTCAAGACTGCACAAGCAGGCACTGGATGGGCTGTGCAGAGGTAGGGGACTTTCTGCCCAGAGATGTGGGCACCATGCATCTGTTGGAGAAAGAAGGCATTGCCACCCCTCATGCCACCCAGTTTCTGTCTACAAAGGACTTTGGTATTCGGGATGGTCAAAGCAGCACTGACCACTCCCTGCTGCTAAAGCAACTTAAATGGAAAACAGATGTAGAGTGCTATGCTGGGGCTGGCCTCTTAGGCTCCTGTGAACTCTGCAGTTATATGGTAAGGCCAGTGGCGTTTGACAAGATCAGCTGTGAATCTTCCTCAGGCCTTTTAATAGTGATCTTTTGCTGGTCATTCAGTAATTGAAAAGTAGTGATGACTTACTGACTTGGCAGAAGAACAGGAGGGATGTGTATCCCTAAAGGTATGCAAAAGAAAACTGGCTTGCAGGAGTCAATGTCTTGTGCCCCTAAGAAACACCACATGGCAGGCAGATGAGTAATTTTGAATCCTTGTTAAATTTTCCATGTGAAAATCCTCCCCTCCTCAGAAACTGGGAAGGAAGATTAGCTTTTATTGCAGAGACCTTGAGGAAGATCTTGTACAGATGAAAATTAAAGCTGACGGGCCGAAGGGGAAAAAGGTTGTGAGATCATTTCTTGCAAATTAAATACCCAATTCTCCCTGAAATTGGTGGAAATTAATTGTCTAATGAGAAATTTCAGAAATCCTTCCTTAATTGGCAGAGACCTGAAATGACATAAGGTATTTGCGATGTATTCTGATTGGTTTTTAAACTTCTGTTTATTAAAAATAGTCAACAGTTTAGCTGCAAAGCCCTCTCATGAGGGAAAAAGAAACCTGGTGCTTCATGCAGTGTTCAAATATTTGGAGCCTGAACCCAAGTTTTCCAAGCAAAATGTTTTTCCCCATGAAGTTGTTATCCCTGCAAAAGTCTGTTTTTACAATAATAAGCATGCTTATGCAATTTTTTCCCCTACCAAACTTTTGGCTCTTAACTTAAAGCATTTTTTGGATCATGCTAAAAAAGAATTAAATGGGTTTTTCAAATCACCCTGTAAAGAAGATAAAGTGTCTGTCTGCTGTTGCTGAGATTTCAGACACTAACACCACCAAGAAAACAAGAAATGCTTTCTTGGGAAGCTAAAGCCAAAGCCAGGTAGTTGACCTGAGCTCTGTGCCAAGGTGGTGGGAGTAGGAGCTGGAGTCCTTTACTCTAGATGCATTTGCTGCAACTGCTTACAAGGAGCCTGCTGTCTTTAACAGCTTATTGTCTGCCAGGAAGCCTTTGAGTTGCATAAACTATGGTGGACCAACCGTAATGTTTTAATCTCTAAAAATAAAATATTGTGAACTTGCATAAATGGTGACTATTTGAGCATGCCCTGTATCATCAATAAAAGCCCTGCAGCCCCTATGCCACTCCTTACTGTGTCATCAAGACTATCGGAATGGTAAATCCTCTTCTTTCTAGCTGTAAAGGGAGACATGCAGCTCTCTGTATCCCAAGCAGCCTGTGGGAGCCTCTCCAGGAGATGTAATGCACCACGTTAGGCTGACTCCACAGGGGGCAGAAAGTACAGTGATTTCACTGCTCTGAAAGCCTTTCTGGAAGGAAGCCAGCTCTTCCCTGTGCTTTTTGGAGCTTCATATCCATCAGTTCTAGAGAAGGTTTGGGCACAACTTATTCATGTTTTTCCTGTCTTCCCTCAGCCTGGGTGCTGTGCTGCTCAGTGTTGCCCTCACCTGTGTGGTTAAATAAATACTTTACAAACTTGTCCAGGGTGTGCAAAGCTTGCTTCTGGAGCAGAGAGTCCTAACACCTCTAGATCCTCGGTTGCACACTGGTCTTCTGATCATACCACGTGCAGAGATTTTTCCATTCGCCTCTGCAATGTCATGCTGTTTATGGGGTTATTCCATTTCCACCCCACAGGGAGCTGGGGCTGGGACAACAGGCTCCTCTAACAGGCTCCTGTTCAGTCCAGCCTGGGTACTCCCTGCTTCCAGCTCACGCTTCAGCAAGGACAGCAAGTCACACAAACGCCTGCTCTAAAGTGCTGGCGGGGGCACTGGTGTCTGCCTGAGGGCAGCTCTAGCTTCCCTATGAACCTTTCAGGAAAATGAATGGCATCAGAGCCTGGTGTCCCCCGGTCAGCTTGCCTCTCCAGCCGTGCTCTCAGAGACATCAGAGGGGCCGGTGTGCCTCTGCCCGGACTGGTACCAACATCCCTTTGCCCCTTCACCTCCCTCACAGTTAGGAGTGGAAGGAAAAGGTGTTAGGAGCTGCTTTCAAACTTGGAGAGGCAGAAGGGAAAAAAAAAAAAAGCAACTATCAACCCTGCTTTAGTAGTTGTTTGTTTGTTTGTTTGTTTTTTAGTTGAAATGGAGTGGAGGAACCACTTCTTTGGCAGCTGCCCATATCTGAAGCAGAATGCTAATTACAAGAAAATGTGATGCCTGGGGTCATGCTCTGCTTTGCTTTGTGCTACCAAGCATGCCAAATTGGAAGAGCCTGTTCTTATTTATCTTACAGCAGTTCCTTTGGTGGGGAACAGAGAAACATAAGCAACTGTAGGTCTCTGTACCCCACCTTACTATCATGGAACATGCTTTTTTTGGGGTGCTTTCATATTGTAGGAAGCTGTCAGGAAGAGCCGGGAGAGGAGCTGAAATAGAGTTTCTTTGCAGCCATTACTTCTTGCCTCCTTGCCCATTCCTGTCCTTCCTCATGCTCAGCTCTTGAGGCAGCACAATGCTGTGTCTGAAGCAGCACCCTCTGAACGTCACACCAGTGTCTGTGGGGCTGGGTGGGCATATTGTCCCACATGGATGGAATTCCTTATGCTGCACCATCCGTGGGTGGAAAGCACTCTGTCATTGGCAAGCCCCATGTGCAAGCATATACATATAAGACTCTTCCACCTCAGCGTGGGATGCAACAATCAGAACCTGGTTGTTTCTCCAAACCAGGGTGAGAGAACAACCCAAACTGGCTTTTTAGGCTGGAGTTCAATCCATGCACTAATCCACCAAGCCTCTGGAACCAGTGTTGTGCTGTGCCTCCAGCAGCAGGACGGAGCTGAACGCACCTAGTCAGCACCCTTGAATTCAGTGGTGAACCACAGGGCCATGCAGGCAGGCCAGTATCCCATAGGCAGACAATTCAGCTATCAGTGTTGAATAAAGGCTGTGTGATGGCAGAAAGCTTACCAGAAGGGTGGTAGAAGAGAAGCTGTAGTTTTCCAGTTGCTGTTGCTATTCAGGCAGGGATATTACAGTTTGTGCCCCTGAATGAAGCTCCAAAATTCCACCTTTAAGCACTCTAGGTGCCTAAAGTCCTTTTATACCTGTTCTGGTGGAGGCAAGGGATGTGTGTGTGTGTAGGAGGGCTGATATATGCCTCTGGAATAAATAAACTTCCTAACAATTTCTCAGATATCTGCATGTCTTTTTGTTTTTCAAGGAGAGCTCCACCAGGGAAGTGTAAATACAAGCCTGTTCCAGTGAAAATAAAGAGTAAACGGATACCATTTGTTCCACATGCAAGTAAGTTGTTAGGCTTAAATTTCACCAAGAAACCAAACTGTCAAGTCTTACATATATGTGATTGACATTGCTAGTGATCTTAAGAACTAAAGCACTGAGCAGGACATGTCCTGAAGTTAGATAGTCATGTTTAATGTGTGCTTCTGTTGTCTACTAGATGCTGTACCTTTTCTTAACCCCAGTCTCGGAATTTTTCTAAATGTTGTCAAGTAACAGTGTAAACAGGCATCACAGAAGAATTGGTGGCTTTGATTTAGGCATGTGGCCTGGGAAATTCTGAGTGCCTGTCCTGAGTGCTCTGTGACACGCTCCTTGGGTCAAACAACATAATCCCTTCTCTGTAAATCTAGCGAGGTTGATCCTTTCTCTGGCTTTTCTGTTTTAGGTCCTTTGCAACTATAGCAGGGGTTGAATCGTGTTATTGAGTAGAAAATATTCAGCAAGCTGAAGTCTTCTTATCTGGGATTTCCAGATATTAGCGTAACATGAAAAGTCCATACTGTTAAATTTGTCAAAGAGCAGTGTGCAAGGCCTCATCGTATTCTTTCTGGAATTATTTTCCTAAATTCATACATTCTAAGATTAAACACATTTAATTTCCAAGAAACCCAAGGGTCTTTTGATAGAAGAAAAGATGTTTATACAGTCTGTATTTCTTTTCCTAGAATGTTAGATTTTTTTTCTTAGCTATACCTCTACTAAGGGTTTATAGCAGTAATTTTCTAAATTAGCCTTCTGCCTTAAAGCAGGGATGATGAAACATCTTAATTGCTTTTCTCAGAGACTGTCCTTGAGCTGCTTAATGAACCTTCAACCAAACCTCCGAAAAAATCTTCTACCCCTGCTGAAGCCATCTCAACAGTTTCTTCTAAGAAATCTAAAAAGACGCCATCCCCCCAAATAAAAGCATCAACTGTGAGAACAGCTCCATCCAGTAAAAAGACACAGAAAATCAAGGCTGAAGATGAACATCACAGGTCTAAGCAGGAAAAGAAGGTTGCAAGGGTTTCCAGAACTACATCAGCACCACCTGTGCCAAAAAAGAGCTCCCACCTAACTGAAACCAAGAAGCTTCTTCCGAAGAAAGCAGCACGAACCAAGAGAAACTGGAGAAGAGGAGGAAAGAGAGTAGATTAAGCAGCAGCTTATGAAAAAGCAAAAGTCATTTATAAGATGGTGAAACAAATTTTGAATAGCAACTAAATAAAAGAGAATCAGTTGATGTGTTATGCCAATATGTTTTCATGGATGAGCTCAGTATTGCTCTCAGGTGCTCTTCCATTTATGTCAGTGTTAGCGGTCTTTTTATGTTCATTAAACCTTAACAGAACCAACTTCCTAATACTAACTTTCTTCGCAAATGCTGCTGTGATGTCCATCCTTTCCTGACATAAGTAGTTATGACAGTCTGATGGACATTCACTGTTAGGTTTTGCCCACGTTTGTTTGTCTAATAAATCCAACTGCCTCCAGATTTCAAGATTTGCATCTTTAGTGCAAGAATATGTCACTGGCCTCACCTTTCTTTTGGTATGGGTAGTTTTTCGGTCCTTGGCGCTGAATTTCAGTTAAAGTATATTTTAAAAGTAGTTGTCTTGCAGGTGACAATACAATTAACATTAAAAAAAAATAATTTTTATTCTAGTTGTAGGTCTACCCGCGGGTTCCAAAGGATTCGATATGAGCTTGGAAATGTTCAGCAAATCTAAAAATCCCACCAACCCATCAAAACCCAAACTGAAAGAACAGAAACTAGGCAATGCCCCCAAAAGCCAGTTACAGCTGAGCAATTGAATTGAACGATTAATCTGGCTTCTAGTTGAACACAAAACCTGCAGCTGGAGTCTGTCCTTCTGCGTGCCATGACGTGGGGCAGTTTGTGTAGCGTACACCTCTTCCACTGCATAAACTGCACCAAACTCATTTTCTCCCCACAGCCAGGTGCACGGTGTCCAGAGGGAACAGAGACATGGACCTTTCAGAACAGCAAGGCCGTGGTGCCGCCAGGGGCAGGTTCCTGGGCACTCCACCTCTCCTGTGCTCAGTCTTTTCTCTCTGTGGGTTTAGGTGGTGCTGGGGCCAGGGCTCGGGCCTTGAGGCCTCCTGGGGTGCAGACACCATGGCAATAGCACAGTTCCTTCATGCACGGGCATTAATGAGCACAAATGCCCGTTTGTGCAAGAATTTGGAGAGAAAGGTTTGTGTTATTATTGGTGTAGGCTGAAGAGTAACAAACAGCAGTGGTGTTTTTGCTCCAGAGAAGTGTATCTGCTTGATTTGCGCAGCCCTGGCCTGGCTTGGGCTGGGCCCGCACCTCCTCCCCTCAGGCTAACATGGAGCCAAAGCCAATGACACCATTTTACAGCTTCAGCTTAAGATGGAACCGCCATGAGCTTTCTCCTGCTGCCATCTTCTGGGCTCGCCGTTCCGGGACGCCGCCTTGGCGCTAGGCCGGCCCTAGGCCGACATGCCCCCCTGGGTGCCTGGGGGTTGGCCAGCCGCGCCCGGGCAGGGCCGTCCCCGGGGCCACGCGTGTTTTTTCCACTCGGAGCGGGGTAGGACCGGGACCCGCCCAGCAGCGGGGAAGCGGCTCCGGCAGAAAATCACCTCCTTAGAAAGGGCAGAAAAAGAAAAAAAAAAAAAAAAAAAAAAGTAAACTAGAGAAGGGAAAAGCTCGCGAGGCCCCAGCGAGGATCGAACTCGCGACCCCTGGTTTACAAGACCAGTGCTCTAACCACTGAGCTATGGAGCCACCTATCACTACCAGCCCTGCCGACGGCTGCTGTACCCGCGGTCCACCCGAGCCGGGCGGCGCCGTGTGCCCGGCCCACGGGGCCGCCGCCCCTCTCGCCCTGCACCGCCTCCCCCGGGCACCCGGCGAAGTCGGGGCTGTGGAGGCCCCCGCTGGGTTCCTGGAGGCACCAGCCGGGCTTCCTCGCCCTCCGGGGCCGGCTCGGTGCCACCTCAGCTGCCCCCGGGGCTTCGCATAGACTGGAAACCTTCTAGGCCCGAGCCAGGGAGCTGCAGGCCCCGCACTTCTGCTTCTCGGGCCTTGGGGGGCGTTTCGTGCCCCTGCTCAGTCGTGTCTCCCAGAATTTACCCTGAGATGGAAGAGCTGAGGTGAACGGGATTCAAAGCCCGAGTCCCCTCAAACAGCACGCTCACCCGTGCCATGTTGCCCAGGGACAGCTGAAGTACTCGGTGTATTGACAAGCTGGAGCAACTGCGTGTGCAGGTGCTATAAATGTGGAATAAACTAACATTTGCGCATAATTAAATATGCTATTACAGTACGAGGTATTTCAGCGACAAATTGAAGCTTGTGAAAGTGTTTCCACAGGGGTTGTTAAAGTATTCTCCAGTCCCCAAACCATCTAGCAATGTAATCTGCTATGGAGAAGTGGGAGCCGAGTCAAGATTTCGTGAGGCTGGGCTGCACGATGCTCTGTGCGGGCTGCAAGCTCCCTCCTCCCCCCCGAACAAAACCCCAGACAGCTCACACTGAGAGATTACAATCAGCTTGGTGTTGTAAATCCCAACAGGTTTTGTGAAATAGCTGTTGCAGAAAAATGGGTTTAATTTCCTTGCAAATAAACCACGAGTATATGTTGAAACCAACAGCAAGATAGATACTGTATAGCCTCAGTTTCTCTTTTCATTTTTTACAGCACAAGAAAGTTTGAAACCATTAAAGATTTTCCACTTTTCTTTGCATACGAGAGATGGTCTTTTGCATATAGTCTTCTTCCATGAACGCTTACAAAAAGGTGAAAAGGCAACCAAACTGGGAGACACTGCTCTGCAATAATGAGTCTGAGCAGTACCACTGAACGCTGGAATCACATTGAGAAAAGCAGACACAATTTGCTAGGTACAAGCCTCAAATTGCATGTAACCAAAAATAAAGCTCCTTGAAATAAAAAGCAGCAAAAAAGCTGCATTAAGGCATTAAAGACCTTTCAGCCGTTCCACACTCCACAGATTGTGAGCTAGGTCTTATTTTTTTTTTTTTAAATATATATATATTTTAAATTATACCTTCTCTTTAAATGGATGTTATATCTGTGGACAAACTAAACCTGTTCTGGTGAACTCTGTCGTGTTGTTTATGTAAGACACTAAAGTTACTTTAAAATATCTTATCAAAATGCTTTTGACCTCTAATGTGGCAGCTGATATATTTGTGATGTTTCACATTTCTTTGATGGTTGTTTTTTTTCCCCTTCCCTTTGAAGCTGGTGACTTTTTAGAGCTGGTGAAACTCTTCTAAAGAGGGCTAACATGTCTGTGGTGAGTGTTCTGTTACTGCAAGGGGGAACTGAAATGTAATGGTAGCTTGTGTTGTAACTTTCCCTTTAAACTAGATAGGAGCAGAATTATCTTACACTCTTCCTACAGTAGAACAAACCTACTTTAACCAATCTAACAGAGCTGAACATCAGGGTGAGATGTATACTGAGGACAGAACAGTGTTGAAATCAAGTTTTCTGTGGTGGTATGGCTGCTCGTCACTGTAGATTTTTAGGTGCAAAGTCTGTAACTGCCCTAATTGCCCTGCCTCCAGCTTCCCTTACTGTCTGCTTCGAGCTCACTGGAAGCTCCATGTAGTGTAGCACACAGTCTTCGTCAGGCACCCTGGGCGGAATTCAAGAGTTGATGGAGAGACCATGCCATCAGTAAGACCTTTAGCTTCTCTTTATAATAGAAATGAGGAAATGAGAAACTTCTCGCAGATCTCACCCAAAGGTAAACCACTAAAATAGGTTGTCTGAATCATGGTCGAGAAGTTGCCTGTTTCTCAGGTGACTGTAAAGGGAGTCTGTGCTGAAAATGTCAGCTGTTAAATGAGACAGATCTCACTGGTGCTGTCAGGTTTGTTACCAAGTTCTGCTAGTGACCAGACATTATCCTGCAGAGGCATGGCTTGTGATGGGTATGGTAACTCTTAAATATAATTTAACAGACATAACAGCACCGCATAGCTCCTGTCTGCAAGCTGCTAATGCTCTTAGCTAGCCCATCCTCTCAGTCACATTTGCACAGGAATAAGCTTTAGTTTAAGACTACTTTGCTTAGATGTTTAAACTAGAATAAAGGTAGCTGGAGAGTTCCCATCAGAGGGCCAAGAGAACTTTTAGGTAGATGGAAAGGTAAATGTCTGAAGAAGACTCTCAGAATATTTCTTCAATTAGACACACACATTTTGAAAGTTAAGCCATTAGGCAATTAAAAAAAATGCCCATTTAGTCTTCAGTCTGACATTATTGCCGTTGAAAGCCACTAGGTGGAACCTAAGTACTGCGTGAAAGCCTGGGGAAAGTGTTCATGTTTTAAGACTTCGAATGCTGGTAAGTGTGCATTTTTAACATACAGGTTTAAAGAATAAATAGATCTGTCGGTCAATTTACCTTTAAGGATGTGCCAAACATGAAAAATCTGTATTTATATATGCCCTGTAAAACTTCTGCTGATTTGCAGTTTAAACTTGTTACGTGTCCCCCTTGCTGTATCGGGCCTTTACCAAGCCTTCATTCTTTTCAGTCTCATTCACTGAATTAATGCTAATAAAGGTGGAGGACTAATAGCAGGTGTATAGTAAAAGCAGTGTGAAAGCAAGCAGGCGGGCCCTTTGCAAACTGCCTTGCTGATATAACCCATTCTTCTTCTTCATCATCTTCTTATTATTTATTTTTTATACTGAATAGTTTTGTAACAGAGTCACTCCCAAAGTACACAGGAATGCTGGAGGTCATTGAGAGCAGCACATAGCACATTTTCCTTTCCTGAGGAAAGCTGTTAAGAAGGAGCAAGATTTGAAAGGTACATCCTAAACCTTCTCTACACCAAGGGTAGGCAATGAGCTAGAAAAGTTCATGGCCAGTGTAAGAACAGGTATAATTTTACCCTCAGTCTGCACCAAGGCCATTATTAAAAGAAAATAAATTAGTTGTTCCTGATCAGCTCCCTGAACAGCACCACTGAACAAATGTATGTTTAATTGTGTGTGAAGCTGGTGTCGGTTTGCAGATGGCAACCACGCTGCTGTGAATTTACATCCATCCCCTTGTTAAGAGCAGTAAGCTAATCGCACACATATTCCAGATGATCTTATTGTCGTATCTTACATTCAACTGTTAAAAGGAGAAGCAAACCAAAGGATTGACTCTTCAGACAACAGGTTCATGATTTATCCATACAAATTCTCCTATACTCCAGTATTCTCTTCTCTAAACTCCTTTGTGTGGCTAGCCATCCAGGCTGAATTCAATTTTACCAGTGTTTTTGTGTGATTCAGTTCTTTGTCGCACAAATCAGCTTTGGGCTATTTTGGTCTGAGATAAATAGCAGTGAGGTTGTTGTGGCTTGCCTACCTTTGTTGTTTTTACATCTCATTCTCAATGCCCTGGGGCAGCCTGGTGCACCAGGGATATTCTCAGCAGAAGTACAGATCACCAAAACCCACATGCTTGCCTTTCCCTGTCAACCTCCACGAGAATGGATTTTCAGCACAGCACCAGTCTTTTTGTGAAATGTGATGTTCTGGACCTTTTAGTTATTCGACAAATTCAGAACTGTCAGTTTTGTTTCTTAAAGAAACTCTGTAGTAACCTAGAGGTGCCCAAATTTGATGTGTTCATTGTAATTGTCAAGTGCTGATGGATAAATTTGTTTTGTTCAGACACAAGGTTTTTTGTTTGTTTGTTTGTTTTTGAATAAACTATAATTACAGTCATGGGAACGCTTCCAGCTAGGTTTGGGTGACTTTTGAGGCTGGTCATTGTGGTATTTCAGGCACTGAAGGATCTCAGGGTGTGGTTGAATCCCTCCTTCTCTTCTGCATGTGAAGCTTGAGGTGTTATTTGATTGAGAAACCCCTGAAATGTCCTGTTGTTCTGTAGTTTAGACCTGAGCAATCTTTTTTTTTATTATTATTTTATTTTTAATTAAAAAAAAGTTATTTAAATTACACAGGAATGATGCACTTGTGCTTGAAGCATAGAGTACAGAAAACAAGCAAACAATCAGACAAAAGCACTAGATAAAAACCATCAAAAATGTTATGATAACCTGTCATGATTTTTTTCACTAGCAGTTACCATTTGCAGCAGAGGCTGCAAAGGCTATGTACAGGTTTAAGCTTGTGTGCTCCTTGCATCCCTACTCTGTTCTAGCATGAGATGCTGGTGAGCACCTGTCCCGTTCTCCGATACTCTGCTTTCCATAGGAAAGAAGTTCAAACATGCAGCAGATACGGTGACCATTCAAAATTAGTTTGGTGTGTCAGTAGTCATCTTTTGGACAAAAATCCATTGTCACAAGCAAAAACATCTTGCCTTTTTAACAGCATTTTGTGCAGATCTGGAGGGGAGCCAGGGATTGATTGTCTTATGAAAATTAAATTGTCCTTTTTCTTCAGGAAGGTGGCACAGTACATAAGGGACCCGTAGAGATGATCATTTTCCATGTATCTCTGCTCTTACGCCAGCTCATCTAATAGGTGTTTTGGTGCTCATCACTCATATTTGAGCATCACTACTTTTCTTTGGAGAAGCCATCACTATTCTCAAGTCATACTGCAAAGTAACAGCTCTGTTTCTGCCTCATTGTGCACTCTTGTTGTGGAATATAAAGCAGTATTTTTTTTTTTTTCTTCAGGCTAATATGCATCTTACACGCATCTTAAAGTGGGGGATTGAGGAAGAAGAGATGTTGTCTAAGCTAGTTTTGTTTGTAACCAAGTTATTTATTTGATCCAGATCAGATTTGAAGGTATTTTCTAAAATGAAATGTTTCTGATTGTGATATATCTGGGGATCCTTAAGATCTTTGAATTAAGATGTTACGTGCTCCAAGCTGAACTGGCTGCAAGGGAAAGATGTTTTTATGACAGTTCTGCAGTTTGAGAAAGAGCTAGAATATTTTTTCTACCCTGCCCTGGATTAAAAATAAGTTGTGTCTATTTACATTGTTATCAAAAATATCTACTTGTTGAAAATGTTTAGAAAGCATGCTAGCCATAGGACATAGTACTTCACTATGTAGAGGACTTGACAACATCTGTCCTTTGCCTTGGAAACAGAGACACTCTAGAAGCCCAGAGGCGGAGGGACAGAGAGATGAGCACACACTTCACACCTCTGGGCTTCCTTGTCTGGAGCCACCAGAATGGTTGTTTGTGTTTAATAAGCACATGGTTGTCTGTGGGTAAAGAAAGTGCTGTAACATCTATGTCTAACCATGCTCTGACCAGTGAAGCTGTGTGCACGCTCCTCTGTCTGGGTGTGCTTTTTTTCTCTCTGAACCTTGTTAAACTTACCCAGAGCTCCCTGCAGACTAAGCATGGCTGCATGATGTCTCTTAGCCCTGGCAAGCATGTCAGCTGTGGCAGCTGCCCCAAAGAGCATGCTGAAAGCTATGTGCTGCCATTGCCCTACTTCTTGTCCTCACTATCATCTTTAGAAGCCCATGTGGTAGGAAATTCCGAGGCCACAGCGCTGCATGTGCCAGTCAGTCTGTCAATAAATCTGTGTGGATGTACTTACATATGAATGGTTGTGCTGTCTGGTTACATGCTGCCAAGCAGAGTATACAGCAACTGAGTTCTTGTCTGGAGACACTAACCTTAAGGCCTTGGCTGTACATTTTCCAAAAAGTGAGGAATGTAGGACAATCTTTGAGGTTGTTCATCGTCTCAAATTTGGCTGAAACCAGTTAGCAGATTTGAAGGTTACTTAGGAGTGGGGTTGGCAAACAGTGTAGCTTCATGAACCTTTTTCCAAGGAAAACCAAGCTAAAAATGTACTGATCACATTTTCCAAGCAAGCTTTTAAAATTCCTTGGAAAACTGACAATTCAGGAATGGGTGTGAGACAGAGGAACCAGGAGATCCATGCTCTAGGATGGACTCTGACACTTAACCTTGTGCCCTGTTTCTATAGCTACACTTAACCTTGTGCCCTGTTTCCATAGCTGTACAGCATTTCCCTCCTGACTTCCCAAAGGGATGGTGTGTCTTTGTTTGTAGTGTGCTCTATAAATACTAAGTATTATTATTATCAGTGTAAAAATAGACTCAGAAGATTTCAGGTGGGCTATAATGGAATAGAAATGTAACAGGATGGCCCAAAATTCTCTGTCCTGAAAAAAAAAAAGTTTCATTTTTATGTTGCTGTTTTTAGACACAAAGAATAACATTTCTTAATAAGTAGTAGAATTTTTGTTTTAAATAAATATATTTACTATTATTATATTTTTTTCCAAGGAGCTATAAAACTATAGGTACTAAGTTCGGTTTGAAACCCAACGAGAAGTAGGAAATGGGAATGTGTCGGAATGTAGCCAACACTACTGTAGAAGTAGTTGTTTCAATCATGTCCTATTTGCAAGGGTTTGAATATTTGGTTTAACAGAAGATGCAGCTACCCAAGGAAGACTGTTTCAATTACTAGTAAAGGGAAAAAAAATATAAATCCTGTCACAATTATCATGCACTTTTCTTTCTCAAGTGCTCACATTCCCTTTCCTATGAAACACATCAGAGTCTCACAGGCAGACAGTCTGTATGATAATCAAGAAATAAATTGTTCTGGAGCTCTTACAGTAGATGGAGCAAAGATGCAAGTATAATAAATAGTACATAAACTGTGAAAAGCCAACTATTGCTTAAGTGCTGGACATGATAAGTAGAGCTAGGTGATTTGTTTTTTCTCCCAGGAAAAGTAAATGAACTGAAAATACTTTTTTATTCCCAACTCTTTTTCTGGTTTTGCCATGTACTTGCTGCTAGAGACAAACATTTGAGGGTCAGAGACACAAAAGCGGCCATGTGTTATTCTTCTATGCAGTTCAGAATATTCTGGCTCTGTTTTCTTCTGTCTCTCGAATTTGGATATCAGGATGTCATGTGGGACCATGTCAAAGGCCTTACAGAAGTCCAGGTAGATGACATCAGTTGGTCTTCCCTTGCTGACTGATGCAGTCACTCCATCACAGAAGGCCACCAGGTAGGTCAGGCACAATTTGCCCTTGGTGAAGCCATGCTGGCTGTCCCGGATCACCTCCTTGTCCTGCATGGGCCTTAATCTTGCTTCCAGGAGGATCTTTTCCATGATCTTGCCAGGCACAGAGGTGAGGCTCACCAGTCTGTAGTTCCCTGTGTCTTCCCTTCTACCCTTTTAAAAATGGGAGTGATGTTTTCTTTTTTCCAGTCACCGGGGACTTTACCTGACTGCCAGGACTTTTCAAATATGATGAAGAGAGGCTTGACAACTCCATCAGCCAGATCCCTCAGGCCCCTGGGATGCAGTCATCAGGTCCCATGGACTTGCACCTGTTCCGTGTCATCGGGTGGTCTTGAACCTGCTCTTTGCTTACAGTGGAGGGACTTTGCTCCCCTTGCCCTCACTTAGAGGTCTGGGGACTTGAGAGACATGAGAAGCTTGAGTGCCAGTTGAGACTCAGGCAAAGAAGTTGTTGAGCACCTCAGCCTTCTCCATGTCTGTTACCAGTTCACCCTTCTCATTTATCAGAGGGGTTACACTCTCCTTGACCTTTCTTTTCTGGCCAATATACCTACAGAATCCCTTATTGTTATTCTTTGCATCCCTTGCCAAGTTCAGTTCCATCTGTGCCTTGTCTTTGCTGATCCCATCCCTGCACATCTGCATGGTGTCCCTGCTTCTGCTGGGGAATGCTGTGCATTTGCTTTTGAACCTCAGTTTGAGCAGCAGGTCCTTGCTCAGCCATACTGCTTTCCTGCCTTCGCTGTTTGATTTATTCCATCTGGAGATGTTCTTGCACTTGGCTTTTCCAGCAGATATCTGGGTGGTTGAAGTTTCCCGTCAGGGTGAGAGCATACGAGTGTGGTGCTTCTTGCAGCTGAAGCCAGAAGGCCTAATCAGCCGGCACCCCTTGATCAGGTGGCCTGCAGTAGGCCTCAGCCACAAGGTGTCCTTGATGGGTCTAGTCTTTGATTTTTACTCACAAGTTCTCAACCTGTCTGTGGCTATGTATCAGAGGCAGCTGTTCACAATCTATCCAGTTCTTAAACAGAGAAGGGAGGTGAGCCTTGTATTCATGCCTAGGAAGATTGTGGAATAGGCGTTCCTGGAAGCCATGTTAAGGCACATGTAAGACAAAAGGAGGCAGCACCCTTGTCCTTCCCTCCTTCCTTGTGTATTTTGTAAAGCTTGTAGCCCTCTACTCCACTTTTCTGATTGTGGATTCATCCCAGTGTGTTTCTGTGATAGCAGTTAGGTCACAGTTTTCTAATTGCACTGTGGCTTTCAACACCTCCTACTTCTTTTCCATAATGCATGCGTCGGTGTAGAGGCACTTGAGCGGGGCTATGGGCCTCATCAACTCTTTAGAGGAGCCCTCCCTAATTCTTTTGAGACAATTCACAGGTATTTCCCTGTTACTTTCTAAATTGTTGGTGTTCACTGGCTCTTTTCTGTCATTCAGAGGACATTCTCCTTCCCCTGCCAAATCTAGTTTAAGATGGGCAGGGACTATTTATCAGGGCCTATAGTGACAGGAACTTGGGTTACTGAGTGCTGG
Source organism: Heteronetta atricapilla (assembly GCA_011075105.1). NCBI lineage: Eukaryota > Metazoa > Chordata > Aves > Anseriformes > Anatidae > Heteronetta > Heteronetta atricapilla. Next base: position 18,968,144 of record CM021733.1, read on the forward strand.
GAAGCTGTGTTTCTCCTTCAAACTTTATGCTAGCAATTGTTAGAAACCTCTCCTCCCAAATTTGCTGCTGTAAAGCTTTCCTGAACCATTTTTTGGAAAGATTTGAAGGCCAGCTTTCGAGTCATCCACTCCTCTTTTGACATTGTTTCCATAAGCCTGCCAACTGAGCACACAAAAATCTGACCTCCCTGTGGGTTTAAGCAGATTTGCTGCTTCAGAATAAGCTTTTGCTGACAAATCTCAGGTTTTCTGAGTGGTAACTAGCTGTGTGCAAGTCTCTTCTTCGCTTCTGGAGGACCAAACTGTTGACAGAACATTGAACTTTCTTTTGATTAAACTCTACCACAGTTCAGCTTTCTAATTGGTTTTATCTCCTCTGCTGTTTCTCCTCCTTTTGATTGGGTTGGAAATACTGACAGTACAGCCTTCTTTGGAGTACTTACTGTTTTCTTTGGCTTTCCCAAATGTAATGCATCATGCAGATTTGAAAATCAACGGGAAATTAATGAAATGTTTTGAATCTTGAAGATGCAGATTAAGCTTTGTGCATAGCTTTTAGTTTGAGGCTTTTGTCTTTTAGGTTAGCTCACTCTATAACAGTGCAGATATATCTATGACTGAGGTACTGGCTAGCTAATGAAGGCTAACACAGGTGATACAACATACTTCAGCCACTAGCTTCCAATCTCAACTTTAATGGCTTTGAAAAATCCACTCAAGCAGAATTGTCAAGCAGACTCCATGATCAAATGTGTCCAAAAGCTTTAAAAGCACCACTAAGCATGTCAGAGGAGACTGATGAGGTTAGATCACGTCTGCATGAGGGAATAAATAGTTTTTGTGTGTAATTCACAAATCAGAAAGTTGGACTGTTGTAATCAAACTCCAAGTGAGCCTCTGCAGGGCATAAATATTAACAGCTGTTCTTCATACATGACAGATCTTTTTCAAAGCTTATGCATGTATATTAATTCTTTTCCTAACTGAAATTTTTTAAAGGATACCTCAACCTGCCATAGAGCAAAGAAGATATCTAAACATCTTAACTCACATAGATAACTGGTGTATTAATGGTTTTACTGTGTTTGGAAATGCTCTTTCCAATTTACTTAGCTATTATGTGAGTAAATTTAAAAGTGACTCATTTGTAACCTCCAGTCAGGTCTGGTTGAAGGGCAGTGGATTTATCAAGCTCATGATTTCCGCAGCATGAAGTAGAACCTATTCAATGCCTGTGGAAAGTCTGGGTTAATATTTATGTGTAGTTGGAAACGGGAAGTGATCAGTGTTAGGATACAGAGGCACTTCTGCCCAGTAAATAAGAATCAAATCTGTCTTGAGTGGAGGTGGTAAGGAGTTTGCATATATGAATCTGAGCCTGTTTAGATTCTGGTCAGCAAAATATTTAAGTGGTGTCACTATCTGTGGTATTCAGAAGTGTGCTGAAATGCCTGGATGATAACAGTCCATAGTCCTTTTCTCTGCCTTCTAAGATGCCTTCATTTAACAGCTCTAACGTCTTGCTACTTTTCAGATTTATCTTTTCAGAAAGTCTTATTTGTTTTTGTAATTTTTTTGTTTGCCAGTCTCCACAGTCAGCCCCTATTAGAATGAGGAGTGAAGGAAGGATTCATTCTATTTACTGAAATATTGACTGTGAAACAGAGCAGGGTCATCTAATATGACCTCAAGCACAAAATCAAGTGTGTTAAGACCACACTCCTTATCAACAGGGCAATTCAAATATAGATTACATTGAATATCTTCAGCCTTGTGTTTGTTATGTATCACGGTGGCTTTATATGTCTGGGGCTATCAAATGCATCTTAACCTGATGTGGGAATATTTTAGCAGAATATCTATGAAATAGTGTTAGTCTTCCAATTAAGACATGGGATTTTCTGGGTGTGCTTACAAGACATTCTTGTTTCCCTGCTAGAATTCCTGCATGGTAGGAAAGCTCTGTATCAGTGTTCCAGAAAAATCACAAAAAGAAAGGATGAGATGAGATGTGCCTTATGTACAGAGGGCAAAGCTCTGGCGTCCTTTCCACCAGTGCAACTATAGGCAAAAACCTACAGGAAACTGCACGTTTGTTTAATTGGCTGTTCTTCTGATGGAAGCACTTCTGGCAGTGCAATAAATCTCCTGGCCAGAAGTGGACAGCTGTTTTCTTGTCAATAATATTAACTAACTTTCCATTTAGGTCTAATTGAAGCAAGATTGCTTCAGGTTTGAAGGCACTAGTGCCCGTTAATAAGGCACAAGTAAATAAATAAATACTAAAAAAAAAAAAAAAACTGTACTAAAAAAGAAATGCTTTTCCAGATTGATTCAGTTATTGTGGTTTTATAGGATGAGTGACTGAAACTTGTTTGGATTCTTCCCAGAACAAATACATACACATTTAAGTCCTCTGGAGAACAGAAAAAGAAGCAGCAGTAACACAGAAGCACCAGTTTAATCTCTAGCCCAACAGAGAATCTGTGGTGGTGTGCAGTACACATGTTCACTCCTAAACCATCCTCATGCCTATAATTGCACATGTACATGATTAACTTTTCGAGTCCTTAAACATGTCTGTTAAGGAAGTATAAGGAGACCCAAGTTGTTTTGCTGGTGCACTAAGTTGAGAAAAAAAAAAGGCAAAGACGCTTGGGTTTGCTTGTGCCCATTCCTTTACAGCTGTAATTGGACTGAGAGGTCTCTGTAAGGAGAATTCTTAGTATATATTCTGGGATGTCTGGAAAAAAGATAGTAACAAATACATAATTTCATATGGAGGGTGGATAATTCAATGCCTAAGAATGTGAACTGGAGAATAAATCAATCCAAAGAGACATCCAGTTCTTAGGCATTCATTTCTCCTTTCTCTTTCCCCAGTGAATGTTCCTCAGCAATCCCAGCAGTGGGGTGTTTTTATAAATGCCTTGCTGAAAATCTCAGATCTTACTGGCTGTCCTCATGAGAATTCAGAACTGCAGACTAGAAGGTGGTTCATTGCAGCTTATGTTTAAAGCAGTAAGTAGCAAGTCAAGATAGTTTCACTACTAAGCTGTTGTTTTAAACTGAACTGAATGAAGCTTGTTCTAAATCACTCCTACTTGCTTGGTGAGAAGGCACAGCACATTGCTGTCCCCTCTGAACTCCTGAATTTGCAGTAATAATTGTGCCATGTGAATCTGGGTTTAAGGTGATCTCCAGTTACCTCTTCCTTTTTCATCTTAGTATTGCTTGCTCCCAGGCTGACTCCCTTCAGACGGTTAGTTCTATAAATCTTTGCCAAGAGGGCCATCAGGTTTGAGGGGAAGGAGAAAAGATTGTGAACAAAAAGAAGCCCAATATCCTTTCTCCACTGGATACTGTACCGGAGGTAGATGTGATTGCTCCAGTCTGATTTAGGTAGTGCAGATTCCACAGCTAAATGCCTAAACTGAATACAATCTACCCCTACAACAATTGGGGTTTGTTAATTAGTTTGTTTACACAAGCACTTACAGAAACAATATGGTTCAGCAAGAGCTGGTCAATCAAACCATAGCTGAAAAACCACCAGAGAGACCCTTTCCACCTGATCTGTTAGGAGACAGGTTAGAAATATCAGTAACACCAGCTATTGGCTGCTGCAGCGTGCTTTTAGTGTCCTCTGTATGCATTTGAGGGAAGCAGGGAGGGACTGTTTTTTCCACCTCAGTTGGAATACTCCTCCTTTTACAAGTACAACTTTGCCAAGAGGCAAAAAAGAAAAACAACTGAACACTTGCCAGTCTAATAAACATGAAGATTATGTAGATGAAAATCCCAAAGCCCTTAGGCCCTCACCACAGTGTTGTTTAGATGAATTGGCAGAGCCTGAAAACCTTTATCTCATCTCTCTCATCTCTCTGACCTACGGTTATTCCCTTAAATGCCTTCTCCAGGATCATTCTCCCAGTTCCCACTTTAGCGGTTCTTTACCGTGAAGCAATAAAAGGAAGCTCTCAGCTCATGTTCTCTTTACGTACTACTTAGAAAAGGAGCATCACTGAGACTTATTTTAATGCTGTGGATCAATGGGCTTGTGGCCCAGCTTGGATTGAAGTGTAGGTGTTCTGGTACATGGTAGACAAAAACATCCTCAGAGGCTGGAACAGTATTTGCAATAGTGCATGTCCATCTCCCATCAGTTTTGGATGCTGCTACCACCGGCTTGACTCACGCTGGTGGGCTCTGTCTGTTGCAAGGAGTCCCACAGTCATGGTATCAGTCCTCTCCGTGAAAGGCCACAAAGCTTTGTCCTTGAGGAATCTTCTTCCTTAAGTGCTCCTTATGCTTGGATGGAGCTGTCAGACTTTAGATGATTACCTTATTTGACAATGGCTGCTTTGCAAGTCCCTGTGGGTGTATCCCAGATTCTGGGGTCCAGCCAAGCAATCCTTCTTTGTTAGGCCCAGGTAAAGGCACTCTGTGCTCTTGGCAGCGTGAATTATTCTCCATTCTAAATGTGGGATCTCATACTCAGAATAAACATGACAGGCTGAGCTTCTCAAAGCTCTTTGGGCGGATCATACGTTCAAACTTGAAACTAGTTCCTGCATTAGAGGCAGAGCCGTGGTACATCCAGCTGATGTATCTTGTAGAGGAGCAATTTGCAGAAGTTTGGTAACAGGTCAAAGATAGAAACAAAGGACGTAGAGTTTCCTTCTTTCAGGAGAGAATCAGTCTGTTGTATACCGTGTTTATGTTGTGAAGAACAGATACTGCCTTATACTATGCTGTTCTAATCTATGCTAGATGACAACCTGCATCTCTGACAATCTAAGCCTGTTATTTTAAATGAGAATTCTAACTGTGTAATTCAGGATCTGGACATTGTTTTCAGGTGCTTACATTTCAAGCTACGTTGCTTATGTTTAAGATCCTTCTGACTCTCATGATTGCTGCAGGATGGAAAAATCATTTAGCTTGTGGGATGCTATTTAATAAAAATAATTCTTCATGTCTGAATTTATAAGCTGTAATCAGTACCAACAGAGAAAACTGTAGGTGATCCCATCAGCAAAATCTCTATCAAGTGCTCCCCTCTGTTTTTCATTTTCACCTCAGACACAAGGGGAAGAAACTGGGACCTTTTCAGAGCTGTAATCTGCAATTGGCCTATGAAATTACGAGATCTGAATTACATACCTTGCTGTGCAGGGAGGGACATCGTCTGACACTGTCAGAGTTGGAATATATAAAACTGCACGTATGACAATTTGTCCAAAGTTTCTATCAAAAAGAAAATAAGGGAGATGCCTGTGTCAGCCAAAATGTCACACCTTGCAGATTTAGAAGAGGATGAAGTGATTTGCCGGCCTCCACACTACTCACAGGGGCCAAATAAGTCTTCTCCCTATATAATCCCACCTGTTCTTGACACTCCAGCCACAGCTAGGCAGCTGGTAATGTACGGGGTCACATACTGTATGAAGCTCAGCATTTTGCAGCTTGCTGTCTGCCTTTGAAAGAAAGGCAGTGGCACGATGCATATAGAGTTTATTTGCCATTTATTATCTGTCTTCAGTATCTCACTGATTCTCATCTGTAGTTCTGCTCAGTAATGGCAGTAAGAAAATGTTAGGGAAGTGTACCTGGGGACTATATCCCAGAACAGCCAGTTACGCTATCTGATAGATATCGGCTGTTATCAAAGCTACTGTAGACAAGAATTTCTTTGAAGCAGCTGTCTGGGAAAGGTGTTTTTCATGAGCTTGGGGAAAGAGGGTGTATATAAAGAAGGTTGAGAGTGGATCTGGAGCTATGTAGGTTTTGTTTGTTTCAGAAATGATAGGTAGGGTGAGATCATGGGAGGTGAGAATGTGGAGCACAGGTAGCTTGTGAGCAGCGTGAGACAGTTTGTGTGAGAAGATCCCAAATATATATTAGAGAAATCAGAGATTTTTCTCAAGCTCTGTTAAGCTTTGTGCAACTGCCTATGTAACCCTAAAATAAGTTCTTCTATCCATTGAACTCACTTGCAAATAATGTGCATGAAAATTTTATAAATTTAATAGTGTTAGATATTTCAAAAGTATAGACTCACTTGGGCCTGTGTAAGGTCATACCAGGACAGTTCTCACCCTTGTAAACCTGCCAGCCTCGTACAACGATGATTCAAGAAGAAACGTAAGAATGTCTTATGGTGGGAACAGTGACATTTCTGTCAGTGTGGCTCCTGCAGTTCTTGCCTGTTGTTGCATCTGCCAGCTTGAACAAAATGTGGTGGTGAATTTGTGATGTAGGAACTGGAAGGGAGCTCACACCATTCCCAGACTTCGTATGACACAACTTGTAAGTCGTCTTGAGCTGGTGAGGTTTCCAACCAGTGACTGATTCAGGTGGGCTCATGCGCAATGTAATGCGAGGAGGCATGCGGTGTCCCTGTAAGTGCTCCTGTTACATCCCTGTGCACTTTGCTTGCCTTCCGTGGGAGGTCTGACACCCCAGATGCTGACAGTTGTGCCACATCCTCCCAGATTTAAAACATGGTATTTACAGTAGCAATGCTTGTCATCCTTTGGGTTCTGATCTGCTACAAACCCATGGTTTTAAAGGCTGCATTTTCAAGCTAGGTGATGCCATTTTGTTAAAGGCATACTTATTGGACTTACTGTGTAGTGCAGTGCCCAGCTATTTGACCAGTAATACCCGTGACAGGCATCTTGCACAACAGGAGGGAATATCCTGTGCATGAGTTATTATATCACAAAGAAAAACTTGAGGCAGAAATGAGGTGTGTAAGGACAAACACCCAGCAATTTGGTGGTGCAGGAACGGAAGCAAATGAATGAGTTAGGCCCTGATTTGCCCATCTGAGCATGTGCAACAAATACAGTTCTCAGCTGCATGTGTTTTTTTCCCCTCTGTTTGGCTGTTGAGCAGTGGTAAGTATGATACTAGTGTTGCCATGCAAAAAACTCCTTCAGCTGCAGGATCAAAAGGAAATGTACCGCAAAGCCTGGCCCAGAGAGGAGGCTATGTGGGACACAAGGGCAGTGTGAGGGGTAGGAAGAAGAGACACTTTTATCTTTTAAAGGCAGATGAGTTTAATTTGAGATGACAATGCCAGAATCGATTCCAGCCCTTCACTCCCACCTCTGCCTCTCTGATCATGCTACCAGTGCCGACACAAGCATTCAAAAACCAGTACAACTTGATGCAACTCCCAGTTTCCCGTGGAAATGGGAAGGCATGTCAGGAGTGGGAAATGAGTCTTTCACAGCTCATGAATATAGTTACTCACAAGTTGTAGTTGTAACCATGATCCCCACCGCCCAGATCTAACACCGTTTTCATTTACTTAAATATCCTTGTTTTGGGGACACTTGCAGTATGCTTGATGTCCCGTGTACCTCACGCTATTGGTAAGCACTCTCAAACTCTTCATGTTTTTCTACTTGGAGATCAAAGAGGAGGAATCCCTGGATTTGGCTCATCCAGGTATGGTGTTATGCTTGTTTCCATGCTGTCCTTTAACAGATCGCAAAAGCACATCTAGGAGCAGGAAATGTTGAACTCACACATGGGTACTAGTTTTTAGCTTTGTGCTACAGCAGTTCAGTCTCTCAGTTTGCCTCAAGTCTGTCCAGTTCCTGTCCTCCTCCTGTCTCTCTGGGCATACACTTTAGGTAGTAATTCTCTCCCTTTACTCCAGAGTAAAAAAAAAAAAAAAAAAAAGTGAGAGGTGTGGGGTAGACAGTCCTCTGGTACCTGGACACTCCTGTTGGTGTGATGGCTAACAGAGGGTAGTGAGGACAACGCATTGGTATGGTTTTGTACCCAGTTGCTCTGCATGCAGCTCTGCTGTGTTGAAGTGAGAAGCACTGGGCTTGTCCCCTCCAGTGGGAGCTATCTGTCCCTCCTGGTGTAAAAGGGAAACTGTCTTCCTGAGCTTGGGAAATCATTAGGGGCTTGGGAGCTGCTCACTTAGGCTGTTGGTGGTGCAGATGCTAAGCAAACAAAGGCAGAAAAGGGTCAGTAACAAGGAAAAGGAAGGCAGTCCCAGTACGTGCTGTTCTCTCACCAGTTTCTGGATGGAGAACAAGCTGTGTAGGAAAACTGAGGCACACTGCTTCCTGCACAGTGGGTACAATTACAGGTCTTTGAGGAGTGTAGAATTAGTGTTTCCCTTGCTTGGATGGAAAGCACTATGCACACAGTGTTTGCTGTTGTGAAACTGATCCTATTTCATGATGTTTATCAACAGCTGATCTGTTCAATTGCTGTCTTGCCCATTACCGGGGTGAGGAGGCATTAGAAAGGTGTTCTGTTTGCTTTCCTTAATGTCTGATTCCCTTGCTGTTGGCTATGAAATCATTAAGCTTATTCAAAAGGAGTCTGTGCAGATTTGGTTTTGAAAACTTTCCAGAGATCTGTGGGCAAATTGACTAAGCCCAGGGCATTTCCAGAATACATATCCTTAATTGTATTAAACACTGCGGAGCCATCTGACGGATCGTCTCACAGTTCAGACATCTGGTCTGGAAATTTAGGCAAGATTTACTTTATGGAGAAACTCTGAGTCACTCCCACTGGAGGTTCATTAGGTGGCTCCTGGGCTGCTCTTTGATGGAGAAAGGCTAGTATAGTGTCACTGCTGATAGCATGCTGATTGAGAGAAACATAAGGTTTTAGGGCTCATTAGTTTTGATTAACCAGGCTAAAAACACAGCCTTCTTGCCTTTCTTGTCTTTGCAAAAAGACTAGTTACTCACTGTAGTCCAAACCATTAAATATTGGTATTGTTATTTTATTTGCTTTGCTATTATAAATTTACAAAGTTCACTTCACTTTTAAAACAAATTCATGTTGTCTTTCAGGTAGTTAACACTTACAAGCTTGCAACACCTGTGTGAGGAAAGGAAGTATGTTTATATCACAGTAGCAATGGGAGGATGTATGGAAAAATAGCCATGTAGGAGAAGATGACTTTCACCGAGGAGTGCACCATGCAGGCCTCTTCATGACTGCTGGTTCTTGTGTGCTCACTCTCTTTCTCTGAGGTTGAAAAACTCTAAGTAAAGTTCAAAGAGATTCACAAGGGGGGAGATGAGATGCTGTGAGGCAACTCTTGTCCCCAGGCCAAGTGCACGCGTTGCACATGGGCTCAAGAAAGTTCCTTGTTCGATGAGGAGATTATTAATGCCTTCTTGATGTGCTCCGTGTGCCCTGTGCTGTCAAGCCCAAAGGCTATCAGGATACTGGCTTTCCATGCAGTGAAGTTCAGCACTAGGTCTTCATTTTCTTTTGTATTGATTTCTATTCAGAGCTGGCAAGGGGAGACAGGGTGACTGATAATGAAAGGCAAGACGAGAGGTTGGAGAAATGCTTTCAGTTACATGCTGAAGCTATTGCTGATTCAGCTTTCAAGATTTTGGCCAATAAAAAAGTATTCCTATTTAAAATTATTTTGAGACTAGGGGATCTGTTTGTGTGCATGAAACTCAAGATATAGGCCTAAGAAGACACAATGTGTCCAGGAACACTGTGGGCCATGGGAGGTTCTACAAGCCTGACTCTCCAGAGAGTCACTTTTAAATTTACAAGGGAACCCTAACTTTGATTTGGTTTGAAATCAAATCCTGAACTCTCAGTGTCCTCAAACCTGAACTGTATCTGGAGACACATCTGGAGGCTATCCGATTCCTCCCAAGCCTCAGATTTGAAGTGAGTGAGTCAAAATGAAAAATGAAGTCCACTGAGCTAGAACTTATGCTCCACCAACAGATGTCTGGTGGTGAGCCGTGCCAAAAGGGGGTGCTTCCCTTCTCTCTAGATTTGCCAAAGTATTTCACCAGCAGACCTGACCACCCAAGAGGCTGTTACAGTTGTGTGTGAGACTTTCTGGCTCCCTACTTCAGGTTATATGAGTTCAGTGTGTCATGGAGCAAATACTGAATTACCTTTTTTCCCCCTTTGCTCCCCTCTCTCTCCCTTGCCCTCTCATGCCCCTTTCCCAGCTCTTCCCATTAGGACATATATCAACGAGCAGTTTCATTTATGCCGCAGATCTGGTCTGTCACACAAGGGCAGTCCCGCGATGAGCATGCTGTGCTTGAATAAGATTCATTAACTGTAAGACTTGGTGGAATTCTTTGCCCTTTACCTCTTTAACCTTCCTCTGCTGGTTAGGAAATGTCGAGCGGTGGTGGCTCTGACTGCCTGGTGTGATCCCAAGATGAAAACTCAAGATTTGATCATCTCTGTATGCTAAGAGGGGCTAACTCCTCCTGGTTTCCTAGGGGTAATTCTCAGATACAAGGCCATGGAAGTGAAATTACATAATTCAGTACCTGAAGTGGGATAAACATGATCAAAAGCTGAGCCATTTCCCTCTTTCTAGTACTTCTTTAGGTGACGCAGCAAGCAATGATAGCTTTCAGCAGGGGTGCCATTTTGGGGGGTTTTTGATGTCTGAGTAAAAAGACTGCTGGTGAAGAGACTCTGTTCTGCCCAGTTTTATTCCTGGTTCTCTTACAGTCTGCTGTTATTTTCTGATGTGTTTCAGAACTTGCAGTTTCAGGAAGAGAGTACAACGGTGGCTTGAGGCCATCTCTGCTTCTATTCCTCAGCTTCTCAGATGCTCAGGGGCCAGTTTAAATTAGAGCAGTCCCTGTGGGTGCTCTTGCAGCTGCCATACCGAGCTACTTCTGTTTCTGGAGCGCAGAATGCCTCAGTCGCGCCCCCCTCCCTGACATTGCCCCTGTGCCAGGGACAGAGATGGTAGGACCTCACAAATGTGTGCAGGCCCCGTGCTGCTCTGTAGCTGCTGCTACATTGCTGGAACAGTGTGTGGAGGCTGATATGGGTCACAGGTCTGTAAAATGCTGATATTATTTCACACAAACAACAAACCAGACCCCCCTCTGGTTACAAAGCAAACAAAGAAGCTATTTTTCCTGGAAGAACTTCCCATGTAGCATTTCATCCAGCTCTTACAATTGCATCACTATTTGGGCAAACCATATACAACTGAGTTTTCCATCACTGAAGCCTGTGTAGTTTTGTGCAATAGAAAGAATTTTCCATTACACAGGAATGTATCAGTGTTTGTGCTTGGCAGTCATGCAGCGTGGTGTGGGTCTCTGACTAAAACATCCTGTTTGAACATGAAGCATCAGCAAAGAACTCGTTAAGCTGTACATTTAAACCCCTCTCATAATGTAGGTCTAGTTGTCTTCCTCCTGTCACAGACGTAATGGAGTAAAAACTAATCAGTTACAGTCCCACAGCTGAGAGTATAATGTAAAGACACCTCGATGCTGCCGGGAGTATCCTGATGGATTACAAGAGCAGCATGAGTTGATGATCCTGACAAATAGGAGTTGATGTTCCAGACACAACATCTTGCTTTAATAGCCTCATTACTTCAGCGAGGTATGTGTTGGCCATACCTGATCAGTGATTTCCTACTCCACATGTAGATGGGGAGATGGAGATCAACACAGCTGTGCCCTCCCTTTGCTCTACGTGATTAGCACAGACCTTCCCCAGCAGTCTGAGTACTGAGGTCCCCAGGTATATCATCTGTTCCCTTCCCCACGGTCAAAATGCTTTTCCATTGTGAGCATAGTGTGAACACCACAGCAAACATTACACGTTCTTACTTTAAACCATTTTCCAGCAGATACTGTGCCTGTCTGATAGCCTCTCCGTTTTCTTTTTGTAATTTTTATTTGTACGAATACAATAAGCAGGTAGACGTGTTGTGTATTGAAAGGATGGAGACTTCCCATTTTCCATTTGAGAGAGCTTAGATTCACAAATAATTTCATTTCTAGTCTTTTCCCATATTTTTGTTCCGAATACTGAATTTTGTATGTTATTCCTTAACCTCATGGCGGCATTTCTGTAATACAATACATTGTCTCAAGTGAAGGAGGGGTGAAGTGGCTTGATGACCTAAATATTAAGGGTCCAATTGCACTCTTCCACAGGAATGAACATGTAGGGGACTGAGAAAGGACTCATTTAGAGATATTTTCTTACAGTTTTTGATCCAGGACAATTGGAATATGTCCCTTTCAGCTGAAACGTGGAATTTCCTTCCAAAACTCTCATGCAGATCCGGCAGAACTCTGGTCAGGTCTGTGCCCATTGTAATGATGATGTGAGTTCTGGACTAGTTGCTGTATTCTTTGCTGCTCTGTTCAGATCCTGCCAAATCAAGTGGCAGAGCCTTACAAAGACAAGTATTTAGGTCAGAGGATGATTAGAGATCAGCCAGCCCAGTCTTTTCTATGCTGTCTGCAGATGTGCATGCTCTGTGAACTCAGGGAAGTATGGGGAAGGACATTCTAGTTTCTGAAGTGTAACTCCCTGAGAATCAGTTGCTTGTTTTACTTTGAGGAAGAATTAATGGCATGTCTTTCAAGACAATGTGTGCCATGGACTTTAAGAATCCCATGCGTATTTTGTAATGCCAGGATTTGGCCTGGCTTGTCTCTCTCTGCCTTTTACTCGTCTCCCATGAAATGCAGGAGTTGAAAAATGTGCTCTGTACCTGGCTAAATTTTACTGATTGTTGTGTGCGCAGAGTCAACTCCTGTATCGGTCAGTGTTAGAGAAGGGAGAAAGAAGAGGTGCACACAAATCTTTTACTCCAAAAACCTGTTCTGTTTGGTGGACATCCCTGAGAGATGGACTTGGCCAGTGAGCTGAAAAGGAGTAGTGTTGATACCAGGAGCTGTAAGTACAGCCAGTTCAGGGAAACCAGCTCCCTCTTTGTCCAGCAGAACCAATGAACAGAAACCCTTGGCCCAGGGGCAACCTTGGATGTCACCGTGCTGTTGGACATTCCAGAGTGCTAGGGCCACATCTCCACATGCTCTGCTGGAAAACTGGGCTTAACCAGGCATCGTGTCAGCTATCCCTGTCTGAAAAGGCACTGAGAAGTCTGATACGGATGGGTGCTGATATCATGGGGTTGTTTGTATTGCACAGAGCACCAGATGTCTTGCTTTGCTTAACGAGCCTGGAGAATTTATCAGAAAAGAAGTAAGGGTTAAGGCATACATCATTCAGTTCATTTGGGAAGGGAACAAATAATTTATAAAGCAAAAATTGAAAATGTTGATCAAAAACAGACTTTGAAAACAGCTCGGTCTTGCCAAATGGTACAAGAAGTTTTAACTTCTTTCCAATACTCCAGGTTTACAAAATCTTTGGGGCCAATTTTCAGCCCATATAAATCAGCAAAGCTATTTTATGCTGACTTGTGTCGGTTTATTTATGTTTTCCTACAGCCTATGCAGCACCAGTGCCAGGTCCTTACAAATAAGCCATATTTCACTATGCCAGCAGATATTTCAAAAGGCAGTTCCTAGATACAAAATCCTGTGTACTGTGCCATTCCTAGTTGCCAAACCATACCTACCTCTTACCACTCCTCATCGTCTTGATAGCATTCTGGTGGATGTCGTGGCATACTTGATTACTCTGGCATTGTGGCTCCTTGTTCACACCTCCTTGAACCTAGTCCAGAGCAGATGCGGACCTGGTGAGAGATGTATTTGTGAAGGGGAGGGGTTTTCCTCTTATGTACTGTTTTAGAATGTGCTCTCCACTGCAGTGCCCAGTGTCTTAAATTGGATGGTAATGGGCTACTGCTCTGATTTTGTTTGAAAACTGTTATTCTGATATCCATATGAGACTGATCATTTATTTATTTATGTAAATTCTTAAAATCCAGAGCACAGTCATTTTAGTGTTAACAGGGAGAGGAAAATGGTATAAAATATTCTCACTGAATGTGTTTTTATCATCTGTTCTTACAGTTAGTTTGCTCTCTGAGGTACTTTTTAAGCAATAGCTCAAGAAAAGAGATGTTATGATGCACAATTCCAGAAAGCAGAAGAGAGATTTTCATCTCTAGATCTCAGTGGAATGGTAGCTTCAGTGAATACAGGATTTGACAACCTTTTTTTCAACAGTTGCATTCCTTCTCCTTTCTCATTACATGGAGAGAAAGCAAATCCCTGGGAACTTAGTCGTGGATAAAAGGAAGTCTCCTGAGCCAGGTGGCTGCTATGCTGAGATCCTTTTAGATCTTGCACATCGTATGGGATTAGCTGGGGTCCAAGGTTTGGCGGAAATCTGTGGGGCTGCTGTTCAAGTCCATGAACAGCATCAGGGGCAGCTGTTCCCCAGCATAAAGGGAGGTGGGAGATGTGGGGTCCTTACCAGCAAGGGTGCAGTGCCACAGCACCAGAGTGATGCTGCTGAGACGCAGCCGAGTTCGGGCAAGAGTCCAAACTGTTGGACAGAGGAGGGAAACAGACTTTCATGGAAATATTTATTCAATTAGAAGAAAATCCTGGAGCCTAATTTCCTTACCCTCTCACCTGTTCTCTCCATTTTGCAATGCATGGAGGACTTCCCTGGTCAGACATCTCTTGTTGTACCACAAAACAAATACGGTCAGGTGGTAGTTGCAAGGCTACAGGAAAGCATTTGTGTCCTTACACGACTCCTGAAAATAGAGTCGTATTTGACTACTGAATTCTTGGCTTATATTAGAAATGCAAAATCTCATGCCAACTCAGTCTTACGGCTACGTGTTTAAAATAGCTAAAGGTCCGGAAGGAGAAAATTCGGGTTCCAGTTGCAACTCTGACTCACAGTCCCTTTGCACATGCCAGGGTTCAGTGTTTTCCCTTCCTGTTTAAGTGTATAAATGGTTGGTAGAACACATGCCTATTTCAGGACTTCTCCCAGTTCCCAGCAGAAACCAGAAGTGGAATAGAAATAGAAATTAGAAATAATTTTATTAAAATTAGAATGAATAGAAAAAACACTGGCTACATCTAAACTTTGGCATTTTTGGAGTTTGGATGTGGAGCTGAATTTGAATGTGACCCAACATGAATGACTATGAACATCCTTTACATTACATTGTTTTATCAGTTGCTCATTATCATGAAAAAGCATTCAAATAAAACCAGAGCTTGAGTTGCTATTAGGACCCATTTCTGGTAAGCCATCAACAAAAGAGCAAGTGGTGGCGTTGCTCCAGCGAAAACATTTGCTTTAGGTTGTTCTGATTTTTTACATGACCTTTTCATCACCATCAGCTGAACTGTTATTTATCACTGTCATTGGTGTTTTCAGAGGGGCTTCAACCTATATTCCTCTTCTTCTCCTAGCACAGTAAGTAGCTTATTTGAAAATAAAATACAACAGGCGTTGCTGTACATTCACTCTGCAACTGCATGTTTTTGATGTCAGCTTGTGTGTTGTTGCAAAGGGACAAGTCTGCGTTTAAACTCCAACCTCTCAGTCAGAATTGCACTTAAGGGCAGTTTGCTTTGTGCTGCTGAAAATCCCCTGTAGACACATGTGGATGCCAGCTTTTATTCCCGATGGAAGAAGTGAATTTTTTTAAAGCATGTATTTGCTTTTCTCAAGAACTGATTTTGTCACACACTGGTGAAAGCCAAGGCAAGATACTGGAATATCGGAGCAGGTGACCAACAAGATAACCAGAGGGGGCATTATCAGATACTTTAATGTAGAAAAAAACCCACACCTCTGTCCTAGAAGATACTCAGCATGTTGAGCAGTGTGAATTTTTAAAACTGCTTACCTGACAAGGGGAGTTACCTCGTGAAATGTCCCATTTACTGTTTCTGAAGTATTTTTCACTGTGTACATTTAGAAAAATGACATTTTTGGTTGAGGGATGGTCTCTGTGAGTTTTTTAGTTGTTGTAAACAGGAACAGAGTTCAAACTGTCTGAAACAGAGAGCTATCAATGGGAATCTTGCGAATTTACAGCAGAGGCTGATTCTGGCCACTTCTCCTGTAACCTGAACTGTATAAAGAGGAGATGTTTGATAGCCTGAGCGAAAAGATAAACTCTTCTGTCACTCTTTTAGGTTGGTTTGGAGGTAGAAGTCTAAATCTCAGAGAGCTTTTATCACCTTTAAGTACTCAAGTCCTTCTGTGTACACTTCTAGAATAGCCTCCCATAAAATTGGACTACTCTTTCTTAAAAAACAAACCAAAAACTCTCAATAGTTATTTTCTGTGTGGAATGATTTAAATCTGAAAACAAGACAGAAAGCAGAAGGAACAAACTACTGATAGAGATTTGCCTATGATGATTAGGTTAAAGAAGGTATAAATGTCTACCTATATTTAAAAGAAATAAAAATGTCCTTACTCTTTGGAATGCAGTGCTAAATAAAAGCTTATATAATTTCCCCAATTAACAAGCCGTAATGGTTGTACATATTTGTGTTATCCCCTCAAGCAAAGAAGAGCCTCTGTGTTGCAGAGGTGCTAGCTAGAAGGACAATCATTTATATGTGCTGCACACTGAGAGCTTTTCCATTCCCCCAGGATCCCTTTTCAGCAGCAGTTAAGGCAACATGCCATGCAGGAATAGAGAGGAGATTGTACATTGTAATTTAGCAAGCCAACAAGGCAAAATACAGCTGTTGGAAGTGTAGCATAGGGCAAATAGCAGCAGCTTCACAGCCAGTTTTGATAGTATTATTTGTATTGTAGAAGTACATGCTCTTACCACCCGCGCTAGGACTCTTCTGAAAGACACCGTGAAGAAGGAAACCTTTGATTTCAAAGAGCAGCAAGACCTTTTTTTTTGTTCGTTTTGTTTCAACTCATGTTTTTTTTCCTCCCTCTCACAGAAAAAAAGCTTTACAACATTGGAACAATGTTTGTTGTATTCAATTATCTGGGGTAATTTGTCTCACGTGATAAAGCTCGCTGTCAGCAGCAGTTAGCTTGCATGGTATGTATTGTGTTGTTGCCATGTTGAGTGAAGTGCCAGGTATCTTGAGGTGAGTGTCTGCTTGATGTGGCTGGGATGCAGGCTCTGAGGTGAAAAATAGGTGAAATCCAAAAGATTGCTCTAGCATTTTCCTCCAGTGGAAAGGAGCTGTTATTGAACGGTGGGATGTAGGGTTTGTCTTTCTGACTTGGGACGCACCACAGACAAGGAACAAGGCATGCAGTGGATCAGAGAAGAGCATGACCTTGCCCTTACAGACCCGTGTGCCTGCCCTTCACATCTGCCTCCTTGAGAGCTGCCTGTTGTGTAGCAGTGCTGACGGGGTGTACAAGCCCCCCAGCTCCTCTGACTTCTGCCTGCCCTTGCCTGACTGCAGCCCTCTCTAGAGCGGTTCCGTCACTGATGGTGTTCACCGGGATCAAGCCATGAAACACGCCTGTCCCCAGCGAACCGCAATTCCCACCACCGTGGGGTTTTTCAGGAGAATGACTATGACCTTCAGACGGAGTTTGATGAGACTGACAAGTACTAACCCTGCTAAGTGCGAGGTGGCCTCGTATAATGGGATGTGCTCCGGACAAGTGCAGTTCCCTGTGCTTTTTCAGCTTAGCACCATATGAGAGCATTGGGGGTTTTGCTGCAGTTACTGACCCAATTTATTAAAACGTTAATAAGAGCTGCCTGTGCTGCGAAGGAGTCAGGAAGTATCTGGAAAATGTCTCATGAAGAGCCATTACAGTTCCCAGTGCATGCGTACGGTACTAAAAAGCACTTAACCGCACTCAGGCAAACGCATGGCTGTACTGTCTGAGCTGTCCTGGGCTCGGTGGAGTAGGTGGATGTATCTGCACTAGCACGTGGGCTTTCATATATCATCGTGAGTTGTCACAGTTCTCCACAGGGAAGAGCGCTCAGATGAGTCAGCGAACGTGGTTAACTTGTGAGTGGAGAAGAGTGCATGTTTTATAACTCACTGCATCTGGCCTCGCCCGAGATTTCACAGGTCTACCTTAATCGTCCTTCTGGTGATGGCTCTGATCTTCCACGTAACAGCTACAAGCCAGATTGCTCCCTGTTCCAACACATTTCTCCAGCTGATACACACACACGACGAGGAGCACATTAAAACGAACAAGAGCATTAGCTCTGCCAAAACAGAACTTTCTCCTGCGCTGTGGTTCTTTCTGGGACAGGATGAAGGGACAGACCTCAGGGGGGAGAAGTTGCTCACTAGTGTACAGTGAGAAGGGGCTCAGGTGCCACCGTGATGGCAGCAGCATCATAGTTCTGTGCCCGAGTCCTTCTGTACTCAAATCCTGCCACAGGCTGTGCTGGTGCTCTTAAGCTGGCATAAAGGCTCTTGTGATGTCTTAACAGCTTACCAACGTGGTAGGGTTGTCATAGGCCAAATGTGCCAGTGAATGTCTGGAAAAGGTATCTTGAATTGCTTTGGGACAGCCCAGTTGGGAACCGTCAGGGCAGTCCACCGGTGGCTGGGGAAGGAATCGAGAGTTTGAGTCAGAAAGGTGGTGCTGAGAGCAGCTTTTCTTATCTCGAGGGTGGGTATGGAGCCGGCAGGAGGGGAACCATTAATGAGGTGGTCGCTGGTTTTGCCCCTCAGTGTCTGGTAGCTGGGACTTCTCTGGGGGTCAGAAGGCTGCCTTCTGCTTACATTGCCGAGTTCTCAGAAGGCAGAATGATTCACCCTGTCTGGGGACCTGTGTGAACAGTCAGATGTTTAGCGTCACCGATAAACATCAGCCTCGGGCACAGGGGAGCTGAGCAGCTTGTTCGTGTTTATCTCCTGTACAAACTCTGTGGACGGAGGTCCGCAGGCTTGCTGCAGGAGGCTGCTGAAGCAGGGAGACTTGTGTTGGTGGGACAGCCCTGTTCTGGTGGCAGAACAGAATCTTGAAGGCCACGGTGCCTGAAGTGAAACCTTTTGCTTCATTATGTGTAAGATGAATATTACAGTTAACACCCCGAATATGATAATGACCGTAATGAAGTATATGCTAAACATATATGACATATAGTACTCAACTCTCCACCCACATCATGCTAAATGTCACCCCAGCGAGGGAATAGATAAGGTTGGGATATAGAAGAGCATTAGGATATAAGAGTGTAAAAAAAAAAGTTTTAAAAAAAGAAAGTTAGTGCTACTTTTAAAAAAGAAAAAAGTTGGTGTTAGGAAAAAAGGTTAGAAAAAAAGAAGGGCTGGGGGGAGAAAGAAGAAATAGGAAACCTAGAAGAGACAGTTGATGGGCTGTGCTCCTTTTCCACCAAGACAGAGGTGCCTTCTTAGTAAGCTCTGAGCCTTCACCCTTTGGTGAGGAATACCCAGGACAGCACTTTGCTAGCAGTATTATCGTACGTTAGCTCTACTGCAGTAAGTGCATTTATCAATGACAATTCTGAATCTGTTACTCACAGGCAAATGTGTGACACTAAGTCCCCTTTCACGTGACAGACCTACAGCCTGGGGAGTGTTTTTCAGTTTCTTACACTGTTGTCTCTAAGAAGTTCTACCCTAGCTAGATTTGGAGATTGCATTGACAGTAATAATGAAAGATTTAAATGGCCCATGCAACACATTAACAGTAGAAAAGAACCATGTGCTCATAAGAAAGTCAAATGTGATTTTAGAAGGCATACAAAGGGAGTCAACAGCCCCAGGACAGAGAAGACATTTTCAGAGTGGTGTTTAGGAGTAATGGAATGAGACAAAGGAAAGAACTTGGGCTGAGCATGTAGGAAACTTTTGTAGCTGTGAGATTCATTACACCAACAAATGCTTTCCAGGACATAAGGTAGAACAATCCCTTGCTTGAGTAATTGAAAACTGGTGGGTGGATCAGCCCTGGGAAAGAAATGATCCTTCTTGTTAGACTGGGAGATGGACTTGGACTTTCCCATCTCTAAGTTCAAGAGTTGTGTGTTTGAGTGAACAGAGTAACAGGGTTCCCTGTCCCTGTGCCAAAAGGGAGGAGGTTCTCACACCCACAGAATGCCAGGCTCTTGCATATGAAGGTACCTTGGTGGCTGGTTTTATTTTTCTTCCTAAGTATTTAAAAAAACCCACCTTTTAGGACAGTTATAAGTTATCTTCCTGGGGGTGACTCCATGGAGTATTCAGAGTAAGTTTAGCAGTTGCTCTGAGCACCTGAGATACTAAAAATGGCAAGACTTTCATGCGTAATGAGAAGCCCTACCTCGCCTGACTGAAGGGGGGTGATTTAGCATTTTGAGCAGCTTTCCCTGAATGAGCCATGCCATGTGTTTCACAGGGGAGAAAGGTGGAACTCTATTATATTTACAAACCTGTTGAATCTGGAACGAGTAACAACAGTCTGGTTGTAACAACAGTTCCTGCCCCAGCTGGTGCCTTACGGTTGCGGTCAGGCAGAACACGGTGGCTTGTGATGATCTCGGAACAGAGGGAAGGGGTTTCATCAATCAGCCTGTGAGCGATGGTTTCAGGACAAGAGAGATCTTATGAGATACCACAAGCAGCAAATAGCGTGGATATAACATTCAGCGTAGACATTCAGGAAACATCAAAACCAAATAAAACTAAACCGAAACTAACAACCTTCAGAAGAAAAATAAAAATAGGTTAGGGAAGATGGCGAGAAGACCGAAATATCTATTGATGTGTTCTTTCCACTGCGAAAATTCCCTTATATGTACATTATCTCTGACTTCCTTTTTGTGCTGAATGCTAGAATCACAAACTTGGCTTGTGGAGTGAATCCTGGTTTTCATCAGATTTCTTACCCAGGATCGTGGTTCAGACAATTTGTGCGGCAAGAAAGACATACAGCAGTATTGCCAACAAGCTAGATTTCTAATATTTAGCACCCAAACAGAAAATCTGTAGTCCCTTTGCAAGTGATGCGCCTCTGCTTTGCTCTTTCCAAGAGCGCAGGGGATGAGCCCCGGCCTGTAGGAGTGACGCTCCAGTCCATCAGTGCTGGTTGCCATTCCCATGTGATTGGCATGAAGGGCTCTGGAAAAAAAAAAGGCACAGAAATTTGACAAGTTCATTTTTGTTTTTTGAAACGAGGTATTCACGTACACGCTTTCTCTGAGGCACCTGCAGTGTTAACCTACCTGGGATTGTCACGTGTGGCTGTAGCTTCTCCTGCCGAGAGGCAGAATGTCATGCTCGTACTGAGGTGCCATTAGCCTGAGCTGTCCACATCTGGGCAGCTGAGTGTGAGTGGGGTCACTTCAGCGGGGTGGCTGCGGAAGGTGGAGAGCTGCTATGAGCTTCAGCCGTCTGGCTCTCGCTGCAGATCGAGCCTGGAGCCGGAACCGCTCAGACATGGCAGTTAGATTTCAGTGGAGATATATTATTTATGAATTCCCAGTTGTCACCGTATTTAAAAACATGTGAAATCTGTTGGTGTGCAGAAAATAAGTCTGGGAGAGGTCAGCCAAGATAGCAAAGTGTGTGAAAATCATGGCAGACATCCACTTAGTGCTGTAAATCAAGTACTTTCCCTGGTTTTCAGGCAGATACTTGATTCTGCTGGATTTGTCATATGATGGTCTCTTAATCAGATAGGAATTCAAGGCCATCCTATTTAGCTCATTCTTATCGGAACCACATGTGCTGTTTTATTATTACTTATCATTATTATTAGGGGAAACAAATACTTCTTAACAAATTGCTGAGGCAACGTGGATTGTTCCGTGTAGAGTGGAGGGATCTTGGATCCTCGTAAATGAGCAGAGGTTAAGAGTTCACTCCATTGAACAAACAGGCAAATTTGTCCAGAGCTATTAAATTGAAATCACAGTTTATTACATTACTTTATGTAATAAACCCATCACGCAGTGAACTTTGCTGGATGTGGTCATGTACTCACTGGAGGGTAGCAATCATTCGGCCAAATTTCGCTTCAGATAAAAACAGCCCCAGAGTTCAGAGGTGCTCACATGAAGGGGGTTGATTTGGCTCATCATCTTAGTGGAGAAGCAGTCGTATAGCTGTCTGTAGCTTTGGTGCAGGAATCTGGCTCCCAGCTAAGTGTAATATTTTGCATGTGCTTATTTTTAACACACTCCGAGGGGCTCTGATGCAACTTTGAAAGTATTTCAGTAAATATTAGTTTTTAATATGGAACATCTGCGCGCAGTCATTACAAGGCATGTGACAAGCGTTATCTAGTCCGGTTCTCCATCACCCCACGTTAAAATGTTGTCCAAGCTGAGCGTTGCGGCTCTACTTCAGTCTGTGTATGCACCACGGAGGAAAAAAAGCAGATCTGGATTCACTGTGGCTGATTTTAGGCAGTAAACAGACATTAGGGTTTCATGAGCTCTTTAACCGGGGAAGAAGCCAGCAGAGCTACTGCAACAGCCCCAGCACTGGCTGGCCATCCACTCCTGTACAGCGCCCTTCCTTCTGGTGCTGCAGGGCTTTGTGGCTGTGTGAAGAATGGCCTTGTTTTAACCCCGTTCTCCCATCGGTTTCCCACACGGAGGCACAGCCTCTTGTGTCAGCACGGGAGTGGGAATGGGGCCAGCCTGCTGGGAGCTGTAAATACTGCCAGCTTGAAGAGCTGGAGGCAGGTACTTGAGGAGTGAAAATTTCTCTCAAGCTTTCTCTATAGTCAACACGAAAACATTCTGGGGGCTGGATTCCCCTCTGGAAGGCGCCTCTTTCTTATGCTTGTTATCTTCCATGTTATTTTTTAGTTAGTATTGTTCTTCAGAACTGAGAAACCAGCAAGTAAGTACCTTATGAAGTACCACTGAAGCTGAATCCTGTTTCACGTCTGACAGCCAGTATGTTTAAGACAAATATGCTTAAAACCAGCACCTTCCAGCACCTTTCAACAGTAGTGAACTTCATTGCAAATTAAATCCAAACATAAACCAAACTTAAACCATTAATACATTTAGCAAGAATATTATCCTCCAAAGTGTTAGCAGCCTGAACTAAAACTGCCAAGAAATTTAAACTAGGTGTACATCTCAGTGTGATAGATGTATATTAACAGATCAGGCATTTATTAATGCTTCTTTATGTTACGTTAAGGTTTGTGAGACAGAATTGATTAATAAACTGTCACAGTAATGTTTCCACTTGGCCTGTTGCTGGTAACACCCACCTGTCAACAGCAGCGTTAACATTATAATGACATTGAACAGGTAGACAAAAATACTGTGTGTGAGTTAGGCTTTTTATAACCTGCTGCTTTTGTAGGAAGGACTGGAGGTAAGCATGTTTTACCAAGGCATAACTTGTAAACCTTTCTCTCGCTCTGACCCCAGTAACATAAAACTAAAGATCTTGAAAGAATGGAATTTTGAAGATCCCAAGGGAAAAATTATATCAGCATGACAGACGGTAGGAATAATGCCTACAACAAATGGTGTCTCAGATGAAGACTGCTTTGAAGTGAAGAAATAAATAAAAGGATCTGTGAGTTTTGATAAGTGATAAGCAGTATGGCTTACCTATGTGTCAAGAGACTTCTTGGGAGAACTGTATGTGCATTGGAATGCTGGCATAAAACAGAACATCAGCTGCTCAGAGAAATGATATGAAAAAAAGAGGCAGGTTTTTCCCCTTGTATCGACAGTGCTTTGACATCCAAAGTGTAAAAGGAGGTAGATGTAGGGGTATGGAAAAAGGGGAAGAACATGACCTTTGTGAAGGTTGCCATACCAGGGAGATCAGATAGATTATTATTATTATTAAACAATGAAGAGAGTTTTCTGGAGCACAGGGTTTTGTTATAAGGGAATTTGAAGGAATCTGAGCTATCCAGAAATCTGTTGAGAAATGGATGAAAGGAGAGTATGATCCATCCACGTAAAGATGAAATGATGACACCCCTGAAGTTACATGGCCCATCTGACGTGGAGAAAAAAGTCACGCCATCTACTGAAGTGTTGATGCATAGATACGGAAAGCTTCAGTGCTCTCCGGATGCTTTCATGAGATGTATCTTGAAATCTCTCCATTATGGCCTAACAATGAAGAAAGCGAAAAGCTCACTTCCCTTGCTGGATAAGATCAGAAGATAAAGGCAGATCTGTAGAAAACCTGTTATTCACTGCTTGAGTTCTGAGAAAACTGAGTAACACTGTTTGTCTGCTAGGACTTTGAGAGCAGTCAGTGTGGCCATTTAGTATAACTTTATTTTCACATGTAGCTTGCCTGGGCAATGTCGTTCTTTTTCCTTAGTATGGTTACACAAGCAGTTCTTTTCTGCTGAGCACAAGGTTATTTCTGGTATGTTTTATAATCTGAAATCTCTCTGTTGGAAAGGATCTTAAATATTTATTCTTCAAAATGGCTGGGAGTGTCCCGTGAATAGCTGCTGATTCAGAATTCCATACTTTGAATTTCTGAATTCAGAAATGCTGAGTAAGAAACCAAGTTAGTAATTAATCCTTACAGAATATGCAAAAAATTGTAAAAATGTTTAATTAAGCTGGACTATTAAAATATTATGAGTATGTGTGGCTGAAGGCCGTATCTGTGCGAAAGGTTACAGCTATCCCTCCAGTGCAGGCTGGGGAATCGTACGGCACTGGAGGAACAGCTTCCTAACTTACTTGGTGTTGCCATGTGTTGAGAAGGTGTGTGACCAAACCTCTTTGTTGGTTCCAGCTGCTGATTAGCATATGCCCTTTTGGATAACTGCAAATGCTGCTCTTTCTCCCAGCTATTTTTTTTTTTTTTAATTTTATTTTGTAACTCTTAGTTCCCTTAAGAATGTTTTTGTAGGTGTGCGTTTAGGTGTGTCACAGGCCGATGATTCCCTTTAAAATTTCATTGTTTTAGAAACAAGAGGAGTGGGGAAAAGCTCATAAATCCAACAAAAAAGCAATTTACAGCTGTATCCATTACGGGGAATAACCTGCTACAGTGACATAGCACACCCTGTAATCAATGAGTCATATGTGCTGATAGAAACCATTTTAAAACAATGAACAAATAGAACAGTCCACATAAAAACACACAGACCAACCCATAACCTCCCGCAATAGCATCTACATCAGTTGTAGGTGCAATTCAAACGTCATTTTTCCTTTTTTTAAAAAGATTCATTTCATTTGGTGCTTTTCACTTTCTCTACTGATGTGCTTATGTGTGGGCTTTGGTGCCACTGGAAGTGTTTAGAGTAAGACTGCGGTGCACAGGTTAGCCCCAGCATCCTTCTGAGGGGGTTTCCCCCTGCAGAGAATTTACCTTCTGCAGAGGGTGGCACACAGCTTTGGTGTTAGTGTCTCTGCGACCATCTTCTCTCTGCTGCTGGCCGGGGACATAGCCAGGGAAAAGGTGGCTGGGTTCAGATTCTTAATCTACTGATCTTAACGGTGTGGTCAGTGTTGGTAAGTTTTCAGAGTAATCTTCAGACTGTTACGCATAACGTCGTGTACCAGTACATGGGCTGGAGCGGCCTGCTGAGTCATAGAGGAAACAAAAGCATGTTAAACCCTGTTTGCCTCTGGGCTGGTGCTCTCTGGTCTGCAGAGCTGCTGTTTCTTTGACATGTCTTCACCGAAGATCTCGGTTCTTCAGTTACAGCCCAGTGTGAGGGAGCTATTCCTGTGCTACACTCTGCACTTCTTGGGAAGACCCATGGCTGTCTGCTCTTTCCCGCTTTCTCTTTGATTTCTATAAATGGACAAAAAGGAATGTGCTCCATAAACACTAAGCACTCCGCTTTCACACATCTACCTCCACACTCATCTTCTTCTATTCAGACTGCGGTTTCAGTCACTGTGGCACAGATGCAAGTCTAGATGCAAGTCTAGCTCCAGCAGAACCTTATTTACACGGAGCTTTTCATCTTCCTCTGCAAGCTCTTCAACTTGTGTACTGCTTTGGGTTTGATCCCTGGCAAGGCACTGATCCCTATCAGTTAGATCTGTCAGCACAGATGGTTTCTTCTCATCTTGGGTATGACAAAGCAGGACAGGTCTGTGTCTGCCTTGGTTCTGCCTGTTTAGGATTCCCAGTGCAGTCATACCCCACCACGTAACTCACTGTTTCCCAGTTGTCAGCATTCTTTGGCCCTTTTAACCTTTCTTTTTTTTTTACACTGAAATTTTCCCACCAAGCACACTTTCCTAGTCTGTCCCTTTTGTCTCTGTCACTTCTTTGTGTTTCTGCCCACACTGCCCGTTCGGTTCAACATGAAGTTGCTCACCTTTACTTTGAGGGCCCATCCTAGCCTCTCGCCACTCCTCTCGTTCATTACCGAGATGTCAGCACCGCTGTGCGGTTAGGCTGACCCTGGCTGCCCATGCCCACCTTGGTGCTCAGACCCATGCTAGCTCCGATGTTTGGGAGGAGCTCTCCATAGCTGTTTCTTAGATCCCTTTGTAACCTTCCTTAAAGCTTTCTTTGTTCTTTCTTTGTTCGCTGGTGGCTACTAAAAGATTGTCAGTGGTCAAGTCAGGCCACTGGTGTGTTGGGACAGTCCGCCAATATAGGCAGTGTGGTCCCCTTGCTTTCCTCTCATTAGTTCTTATTCATTTGGTGTGTTTCTTTCAAAATTCTTTCAAAACAAGAATTTAATTCATTTTTGAGATGGAAACAAGTTATTTGTCTTATACTTGCGTAGGGCTTAGCACAGTGGGGCTATGTCCGTGGCTGAGGTTCATAGGCATGGTGGCAGCGAATTCTGCAGTGGAACTCTGTTGGGGCAAATCCTTTTACACTTTTTACTTTATGCTTTTACACCAATAAGACTGCCCAGGTAAGGACTGAACGCTAACTTAAATTTCTTTCATTTATATATATATTTTTCAATATGTATTTGTCTGCACTCAGGAGTGCTAAGCACCCTCAGCTCTCGTGGCTTTAGCATTTTACAAGATTCCCCTCTCACTACCTGACCTCCCTATCATTCAGAAGGAGGTTATTGCTCCAGGCACCAGGAGAAAATAGAAATGGCACCAGGAGAAAATAGAAAACTTCAAAGTCTTTGTATTATAATAGGATGGCATATCGTACGGTTTATTTTAGGAAGGCTAAGAATCTGCGGAGCTCTTATTATAATTATTTATGTCATTTCTCCTGTTAAATATTCAGAGTGCTAAAATGCTCTGAGTATTAGTGCTGGGCACTGATGATAAATCTGTGTCTTGGTTCCTTGGGACCTGGGAAATCATTTGGAAGCTATTTGATAAGGGGTTATAGTGATGCTACAATCTCCTAATCCAAAAAGTCACTGCCAGGCACTGCATTTGCATATGCAGGATGAGATTTTTTTAATTTTTTTTTTTTTCCTGGAGAGATGACTAGCAATGCAGTTTTCTCTTTTGCTCCTGTCACTAGTCCAGAGTGCTTTCTTGCACAGTAGGAAGGAGGGTTTCTTCCTGCTTTCCCCTTCTGCCTCTTCACCAGCAACAGCAAACGTTTGTCCTCCAGGCAAATGGACTCCGTGGACTCTTTAGCTTCAGTGACTCACAAATGCCTTTATGACTTTTGCTAGATACAAGCAATGCTGGGTGACAAATAGAGATTTTGAGGGAATGGGTTTCTATGCTCCTTGTGCCCTGGATCTGATCTAGAGCCTATTTGCTATGCCTGTAGGAAGAGACTTCTTGACTTCGATAATCTTTCAGTCTGGCACTCTGCATTGTGCTACCATTCTCAGGGCCTGAGTCTAGAACTCTAATAGAATTAGCTGCGATACCTCAAAAACCTGTAAAACATTGCAGACTTTCAGTTTTGACAGTTAATCTGACTTCATTCTTCCATCATCTCCACTCTAAACATAAATGCTTATTTCATTACCACAGGCACCTGAAAACTTGTCTCCTACCTTCCCAGCGTTCGGATCCATCTGGTCAGAGCTGAAGGTAAATTCTGTGGCACCCAAAAAGCAAATAAGCAAAAAGGCATGTATGCTTGCTTCCATTTCTGTTTTTCTTCATCAACAAAAGGCTTATGAAAGCCTCCTCATTATCAAGAAGGGAGTTGTTTCTATGGGTCAGAGAAGGACTGCAGAGGGAGAAGTCACACCGCAAGATGTGGCGGGAGCAGCCACAGATGGATGTGAGGAGAGATGAAGGACTGTAGGGGCATTTCTGTTTTTCCAGAACTGTCTGTGCACGTTTGGTGCAGGAAAGGCTGTCAAGAGGTAGGTGCATGTTGCAGCGTGGGATCTGGGGAGGATCTTTCTAGAAGGTGTGAAGCTGGAGATGCTTTGGGAGCAGTAGCCAACGGATGTGTTGTGTCACATTAGCTCTATAAGTGATGACTGATGAAGAACTTGTAGAAGCTGAAAACAGACACAACAGGAAGACAGGGTTGATAATTAAAGAAATTGAATTTGCACGCTGTTTAGATATTATTGTAAAATCGATGTGGATTTTGTTTCCTTAGGAGGCCAGGCCTCGTAACTGAGATGTCTGTAAGCAGTGCATCAGTCCATGGGATTTATTTAGAGAACTGCAGCCTGGGTATCACTGTAGCCCATAGCCTTTCCCTTCCCATTCCATTTCCCCTTCCCTTTTTCGTGATTTGAAGAACTGTAACCTGTGATTCATTTCATGTGGAAATTTCTCACCTACTAATTTGGGGAAATGTCTCCCAGCTCCAGGCAAGATGTCTGTGAACGCTGACAAAAACAATGATGTAACTGAGGACAGAGCTGTCAGATGAGGACGTTTGTATCTCCAGCAGCTGTGGTGAATAAGCCAAGCCTGTGCAAACCCAGTGGTTAATCAACTGGGGGGAATTTTCACATCTTGTTTGCCTGAGTCAGCTAGCTACCTAAAGGATTTGCTAATAGCTAAGTTTGCCTGAATCATAGGGCTGCTGGGTGCAGTAAGCATCTGTTCACATCCTGGCTGCTGTAATTAAAGAGACAGGGATGTGCTATCGTAAAAAGAAAAAGAGGAGAAAGCAGTGCACTGCTCAACCGAGGATAATTTTTTTCCCGATGTTGTTAATATTGTCTCTTGTTTGTCCTACTGCAAGACCATTAGCTCTGACTGTCTGTGCTGTATATAGCTACGTTTGGGGGATTTTTAGCTCTGGAGACACTTCATCAGTTCTTCATGAAGAAAGAACAAGTAATATGATGGATAATAGTTCTGTCAGCAAGGTAGGAAGGAGGGCCTGCATTAAGTGAATTGTGGAGGACAAAGACCATCCACCAGGAGGGAGTGTTCAGGACTGAGGACTGTTATCTTGGGCTTCAGATGAGTAAAGCCCAAATTACAGCAGTTCTGAGATTACAGCAGTCTTAGGCAGGCTTTAGATGTCTTTGGGCTGATCAACCATCTCCCTTTGCCTGACTTCCTTACCTGCAAACTAGGAATAATGGAATATCCTCTCTCTCAATGAGATGAGTTGTATTCAGAGAGATTTCTGAACTGTTTGGATTTTGCAGTACTCAGGCTGCAGCTTGACAGATGGAAGCTGCAGGGTAAAGTGGCCTCTTCTCTGAGTGCAAATGATGTGCAGTTATTTGCAAGCTAATGAAAATTTCTGCTACCGATAAACTCAACAGATTGGCTCTTTTAATCTATGGGCTAAAAAGCAGTGAAACCAGCTATCCTTTCTATTTTCACATTTGGGAACTTTAAAATTATATTTATCAAATGAACTTAATACCGTTGGATAGCTCTGAATTCCCATGTAAAGAAAATACCTTTCCTGACGTATAAATGGCAGGTTAAGTCTCCCGAAGCATGATTCCCTGTTTATGTCTCCTTTCTACAGGGAAACATGTTCGTCAAGCCTGATACCCAGTGTTGGCAAGATGTTAAGTTATTAAGAATAATTGTGTTCTTACAGATTTGGTAGCCTGAGGACATGAGGCAGATAAAGTTTTATTAGGTCTGCTGATCTAGCTAGAACAAAATGGGTCCTGCAGAAGGCCTACAGCTTTTCTAATTTTTCTGACTATGTCATTTGGTTTTACATAAGCCATTAAATCTTCCTACCCTGAGCTATTAAGAATACCTATTGTCAGCTTTGAAAAAAAATGTTTAACGAGCCTCAAAACTTTTTAAAATTCGGTTGGGAATGCTCTTATGATATTTTTAATTGCTTCTTCCCTATTGAGACATGAACAAATCAAAATAAATCAGGGCTCTCGTTTTTGTGCTGCCTTGCCAATACTTGACTGCCGCTGTGGATGTGAGCAGGCTGGACAAAAAAAGCACGTGCGGTGTGACAGCCCTAGCTGGGGGCTTGGTCTGCTTGTCTTCAGGAGAGAAACCCATCCACAGCCTTTAGTGCATTTTGGATGAAGGCAATTTGCTTTTCTGAACTGATTGCAGAGCGTGTGTGGGGAGTTAACTAGAACTAGAGGATGACACGTTACCTAACCTGGTTACCCTGCTGCTCTCCTGGGGGACATGGCTTGTACGTGGAAATGATCTGCAGATTTCAGTTTGTCTCCAAATGGCTAACGTATTTGTTTCTTAGGTGAAAAAATAGCTTCAACTGTGAGTGCAATCACCCAGCAGATAATTGTGTGTGCGTGTGGGTGAATGTCTGAAACTGAACTTTCAAGCTCTTAAGCAGAAGGCTGCTAATTGCTAGCTGCTATCAATAATGCTCTGGTTGTAATTTTTGATAACATCTTAGACTGAAAATAATGGCACATTACAGATCCCCCAATTAATGACCCAAATCCTCCAATTAATAAACAAGCCTGCGACAGAACCAGCAAGAAAGGAGGCTGATCACATGTTGTGCTTCTGCACTAGCCTATTTAGATTAGGAAAAACAGAGGCCTGGGGAGCTGGAAAGAAAAGAAAGACAATTAGAAGGGTTACCAAAAAGAAGTGGCCCTGGAAACGAGAAGGTGAATATCCTGTCTGGAGAAAAGATTCTGTAAGTGGGGTAGATCCTGGAGATCAGAAAGCTGCAAGGGGAGGGGGAAAATGCTTGGGGGTGCGCAGGGACCTTGGCCAGCCATGCCTGAAGCTAAGCCTCTGAAGTGGGGCAACACCTGGCTGAGGAACATGACACAAAATGTGGCAAAGAGAAACAGTAGTCTAGCTGGAGTTTACTGGGGGTAGTTCAGCAATGATTAGCTTATTTCTGATATTTTTAGTATTTTCATGAACTACCTTGTCATAAAGATTAGACTGTATTAATGACATTTCCTGATGACGCTCTACTGGGAGATAAAAGAGAACTCCAGCCCATCTTGGTGGTGTAATTAAAAGCTCTCCTGTCCTCTCTGAAAATCTTTTTGTATCTCTGCCTTTTTCTATTACAGCGGTAAAAATACATTCCTTGAGCACCTTCCCTTTTTCTTTTATTAGATACACTACTTTGGCCTAACTACTTGAAAAATTTGTTGGTTTTTTTTTTTTAGGTGTCTGTCAACTTGATGTTCATTAATTTTCCCTGCCAAAACCCAAATGAATAATGTAAGCTGACGCAAAATCTCCAAGTGAGGGTTATAGATAATTATTCATGTTCAAGACTTAGACTATGAATCATTTCTACTGTTCAGTCTGTTTATGTAACACTGCCAGTTTCATATTTCTTTGTTTATGATGTAAAAAACTTTCAGTGATACGAAATGTGAGAGGGAACGTGCTCGTGTTGAACACAGGTAACTCTAGGACTAAAAGAAATGAAAACTTTTAAAAGCAAGAGTTATAGGGGCATCTAAGTGGCAATTAGAATCCCTTAAAAATTCATTCATTTTTAGTGAAATGTTGCTGGCAGTCATTCATAAAAGTAATGGCCCTGTGCACATGAAAAATTTAAATGTGGTAATTTAGTAATGAATCTGAGCTGTCAGAAGGCATTTTATGGATAATCAGACATTCCTGCAGGCATAGCTGTGACTGAAGAAAATTGAAAAATAACTTCATAGAGGCAAGATTATCTGAAATGAGTGTTTTCTCTGGAAGCAAACAAAGAACCCTATGATTTCTAGAAAAGTAGTACACTGTAAGTCAACAAGGGCAACCACTGGAAGCAAACAAAGATCTAATTGTGTCCCTGTTACTGTTTCAGATCAGTCATTTTAAGTAGTGGTCTTTGAAGACTGAGTACTTCTAGATTCTCAGCTACTCTACATGCAGAAGCATTACCCTGCCACCAGGAATGGGAAGCAAGAATTTCCCGTTACAGCTCGCAGATCAAGTTGTCAATTTAGAAAGGAGAAGCTCAGTTTTCCTTTCATTTTACTTTCTTGAAACTGCTTACTGCACTGGGATGATTTAATGTTTCCCCTGGAGATCATAGCTAGCTATGTGTTCTTTCAGGGCATAGTGGGGACGGGCAGACTTGAGAGATTGTGGAAGTTTATTTGAAGTCACTGATGCATTAGGCAAGTTAGTACAAACCATTGCGTTTGGACGTGGCAGCGGTTTACTGACACTCTGTGGGATATTAACTGACTTGAAAATGGACAATAGCACTTCCAAGTCTCTCTTACCCTCTGTCACTAAATCAATCTGGGGAGAAGATCTCATGATACTTGTCTCAGTCATGATATTGCTGTTGCTTTTGACTGTATCTAGATATTTCTTGGGGATTTTCAGAGTGTGAGGCTGTCTAGGGAGAAAGCTTTTCCAAAGACCAGATCCAGCTGGGGTTGCTGCTCAGTTCAAATACCCTTTTGTCAGAACTGATTTGCTAGCTGATCTATTAATAAGGATTTTTTTTTTTTTTTAAATTTATCTTCTCCAGAATTAGAATACTGTAAAGAAACACTCCTGAATTCTAATTCACAGAGTAATTTTTAAAAATGCTGATCTTAAATTCTATTTCAAGTGTTAAAATAAATACCGTTATACATCAACTTTACTTTTGTTTGCTAATGCAGCTGGTATTTGTTTTCCTGATTTTTGTTGTTTGCTGAATTTATTGAATGCTAAAAGGGGTCAGCTCAATTCATATTTCTGTTGTGCTTTACTTTCTGGAGGGAAGTTGCAAAAGAGAATATATATATATATATAAACCATAGAAACCATATTTCTATCAATTTATATGTTTTTTAAAAATCTACTTGTACCCTCATTATTTGTTAAAAAAAATAACTTAGAGCAACATGATGGGATCTCCTCAGTGCTGTGAGAATGAATATGAATGTAAAATCTTTTGGTCAATCTCTTACCAAAAAATCTGATTAGATGTAATTAAGCAAAATAATATATGCTATGAAAAAGGATGATATGAAGTGTATCAGTTGGCAAAAAGTAGCTTGCTCCACTGTTACGATATTTAATACTGTTTCCATTTCCCATAGATCACATAGTAGATAGGTCACCACTTGGAAAAAGCCCTGACACCGAGTCTTTGTCCTTACTCTGCACTCTGGAATGGGGCCTTGCTCTTTCGTTCTGGCTGTCTGGTAAGTCTTCCCACCCCAGGCAAGAAAATAGAAGACACCACTGAGAGAAAAGCACCTTGAAGACAATTCTCTTTCTTCTCAGAATGAGTTATTTTAAATATGAGTGCTATAGCATTTGGCTGTTTTAATGTTTGCAGAGCCATAAAACATTTGATCATCCCAGGGGTGGGGTGCGGGGGAGCTGAAGGACATCTCTTATTTCTGATGAAGCACCAAGGAGAGAAAACAGTGTTATGGAAAGACTATTTATAGAGGCTGCTTGCCAAGTCAAAGCCCAAGCTTTAATTACATTCATGCACAGTGTGGCCATGTTTAATAAAGGTCTAAAGGCAGCATCATCTTCCTATTTGACTTAGCATTCTGCTTTTTCTTTTAAAAGTCTGGCACCTGTTGTTGTGATTGACTATGAGTAAGAGTGTGGATCAAGGCCGAAAATCAGTCAATGACATGAGTTAATTTAACATAGCCCTTGTAAAACTGTCGTAGTTCTGCCCACTTGTGAAGCATTCACTGATGGTCCTATGAGTGCCATGGTCAGACAGGTGGACTTGGTACCTGAAGGGACTAGGGTGTGGGCAGAACCTCTTTAGAAGTCTGTGCGAACTGAATGGTCTCTTTTGGTGTATTTTGTTGTATTCAGAGTTTGATTTTCACGGAGACTGTTCATTTAGACACAGTGATAAGCACTAGTGCTGTACAAAATCAGTTGGACATCATAAGCAGCCTTGTCTCTTCAAGAGAGATGCCAAGGGAGGTCCAGGTGTGCTTGAATTCCTGTTTCTTTTAGACAGTCTTTTCTAGGCCAGGGTTGAAATTCTTGATCAGAGTGCTACAAAATGCTTGCACTTCCCTGTCATTGCTTGGTCTGATAGAGACAGACGTTCCAGTTTCGAGCCCCTAAATGTTGCAAAACAGTAGTAACCCTTCAGGATTTCTTTAATGTCTGGCAGCAGACTCTGGTCCTGCTTTCAGTCCATCTACAGGGTGTTTAATAGAGAATTCCTAGCTACAGGCTTAGGCTTTTCATTTTTTCACTTTCTTGCAGATATTTTACTGCCTCTCTGGGTACCTTTTTGACCTCATGTCTCACCTCCTTCCTCATTATTCATTTTGATCAGGACTGAAACCTCGTGCCAATTACTGACGCATTTCTATACTGAAGATTTCTAGCACCCTGGATGGCAGTACTCATTTCAGTGCTTATGGCACAAATAGCTGGGTGCAGGTGTTCCGATAAGAAGGATGATCACAAAAGATCCATATACTGCTGTCCTCTCTTGGAGATTCATGGCAAATGGCAAAACAGGGACCATAGGGAGTGGTAGATCCCTGAGGTAAGTCCCCTCTAAAGACTCCATTAAGTTAGATAGTCTGCAAATAGCCTTTATCTTTACCAGGTAGCAGCCTCCTGAGTTACAGCACAAGCATGCAGTTTCTAGGCCATTGTTGTTTGCTTTTTAGGCACTGTCATCTGGAAAATAGCCAGGGCCTGAGAAAAGGTGCTGGCTTTTCTGAAGCCCACAAAGGACTGCACCCTCATTTCTGTGAGCAAATAGTCAATGTAGTTTTCAAACTCAATCAGGAATTAAGATCTTTACTCTGGAATAAAGCTCTGTGCAAAATTGAAGCTTGTTTGCATTGCTTCCCTCAGAGAAACACATCTGTTCTTTTTTATTTATTTTTATTTTATTTTTTTCCCCTCTGGCACATTTATTTGTTTGTGTTGCATAAGGAACTGAGTACGTTATGAAGCTAGATCCTTCCTACCAAGCAGCGGCTCTGGCTCAGCTTTGGTGATTATTTAAAATCTCAGAAGAGAATCATCACCCGCCCCACTTACGCATTCAAACACACAAGGTGATATGCTAATTGGGCTTTCATTAGGGCCTGGCTGACGTCACCAATGGAGTAGAAAGAAAGGGGGCTAAACTAAAGTGATGAAGTACTTTTCCACTGTTGAGCTGGTACTGATGCAGCTATGTGCTATAGCTGCTTTTTCTTCTTTCTCTCTTTTTTTTTTTTTTTTTTTTGGAACAGTTCTAATTTTCTGTGTGACTGCATCTGTGTACTGTAACATTCAAATATTGCCCCAGTGTATTACTCTCGGAGTTGAGCTTTTTATAAAAAAAAAAGGGAAAGGGAACTGAGGCTGTGAAATTCCTATTTTTCTTTAGTGTTATTGCTGTCTCAGATAGCTTTAATTGGGTTAGACAAGTAAAATTTTATGATACATCTCGTCAGTGCTGTTCACATACGAATAGCTATCTGCATACTTAAGCAGTTTGTCTCCTGTAAGGAACATAGATACCGTGGGTGATAAACAGTGGTGTGTTGGTTAATGAGCAAGTAAGAGGCACAGCTCCTTTTTTCCAGGAGGGTTTCCACTGTGTGAGTTCAAGCAGAAATTGTAGCAGAATTGAAACAGAATCTATTCATTTTTCAGAGCTGCCAGTAGGAATGTCTGCAAACTGAGAAGCTTTTGCGTGAGCATAGCAATCAGCTTTTGCAAAATAGTAAAAGAAGGATCTGCATCACATAACGGGCCATAATACTGCATCTGACATCCACTGAGCTGGGTTCAGTTCCTGAATTCACTTCCAGAGGTGAAATCACTTAATCTTTTTGTGTCTCAGCTATCCCATCCCCTACACAATAAGGAAAACATCTTCCCTTATAAAATGCTTTAACGTGACAAGTCTTTCTAGGATGAGCGAAGTCTGCAGCTTCAGGAATTAAAAAATGTGAAAATGCATTTTGGCTATGATAATGAGTAAATGGACACCAAGAAGGAACAGATTTGCTTAATAGGAATCCATTTTTTACTCAGCAGAACCAAATGAATTAAGTTGACCCTGGGATTAATTAAATACAATTGCTGTTGCTAGTGGTTTGTTGTGCATGGAGAAATGTTTTTGTTTTGTAATAAATTAACTCAAATGTAATAAAAAGGATAAAGACAGATAGGAGCTCTGATGTTGAAAAGGCCACAGCAATACTATCAGGATTTTCTTTCCAAA
Organism: Heteronetta atricapilla; assembly: GCA_011075105.1. Taxonomy (NCBI): domain Eukaryota; kingdom Metazoa; phylum Chordata; class Aves; order Anseriformes; family Anatidae; genus Heteronetta; species Heteronetta atricapilla. The sequence goes on from CM021733.1 coordinate 19,004,254, forward strand.
TCAGAAATTGAGAGTGCAGAAGTCTTTCTTGCTTTAACTTCAGTAAAATTAGTAACAATAGGGACCTTGATAAACACAGGGACACATATTTCAGTGACTAGAAACCTATTGTAATCACAATCACAGAAATATAATCTTGGGCTTTGGTCCATATGTCTGTCTTAATGAGAGCTATTAATGCCATTGGTTTGCATCCAGCTTGCAGGCAAAGATACTTAACTAAACATTCTTCTTTTTGCTTCTGTCATTAGCTGGGGTGCATAGACCAAATGGCTGGGACTACCTTGTTCTTTAGTTCAATTAATAGACCTCTATTGTTTCTCTGGCGTAAAAATCTGACAACACAGGATGAAAAATTACTCCAAAGCCTGGCGGTGGGACCAACAAATTAAATTCATAATGAATTTAAATGAAGCCGTGTTATAATATCCTGCCTTTCTTTGGACCATGGAATTTTTCCTGTGTAATGTTTACATTGTTATGAATCATGAGGATAAGGACAAATCCAAGGTATTGCTGAATTCTTTGTCATGGGCTCCTATTGTAGTTCAGTGAGTCCTCATCCATCTCCCTGTGGAAAAAACTAAGGAAGGACTCTGACGAGGAAAAGTACACAGTGGGCATGCAGCTCATAGCTCCTTCCATTCTTCCAGGCAGAGTGAAATCCCTTGGTAATGGCTGAAGAAATTGAGCCCAGGGACTTCCCCGTGCACGGTAATAAGAACGGATAGTTGACTTGTAGGAATTGCGTATTTGCTCCTTTTCTGCCTAGGATTTGTTCACAAATTGTTTGATGATTGCTATCACCATGGTATTTTTAGTCCTAGGAGCGATGATTGTAAAAGCCTACTTTCCGCTTTTTAGGACTGTATACGTGGAAATAGAAAGAGATGTGAAAGAAATAACCCAAACCAGCAGGGATATATTTTGCTTTTTATAAGTTGAATTCTTCACAAGGGAAGCAAAAATGGCTGTTATGAAGAAAGTTTAAAACTAGTAACTGATTGTCTAAAGGAAATGAGTGGTGGCGGCCCAGAAACAGCTTGTGTGCCCAGCAGATGGAGCTAACAAATCTGTCCGTGCTCAGGGGACACTCATGAATGCGCCATGGCTTCCTAATCTAAGTTCCTGCAACGCAGTTAATGCAAGAATTTATTGACAAAGGCTTGGCAATAGTCTTGACTTGGACTGAATGGACATCGGAGATCTAAAAAACACAGGCAGTGAGGAGAGGTGACTGAATTTATTTAATCTAGAGACAAAATAACTGCAGGTATGCGAGACTTCATAAATTAAAATAAAATGTCTGATTTAGGGAAGGAGATGTGCTACATTTCTGGTGCTAACAGCGCAAGAGGTACTGGGCTAAAATGCCACTGGATGAAGTACTAGGCTGTTGGAAAGCCTAGTTTCTGGACTGCAGAAACTACTGTTACAGAGGTTTCTAAGAACAGGCTAAACAAATTTCTGAAAAAAAATAAAAATCATGGGTACTGTTGCTCTTGGAATGTCAGAGAAAATGAGCAAGACTGCCCCTTATATCTTTATAGACTTGTTCTCTAACATTTTTCTGTAAAAGAGCCATACATACCTCTCTGGGCATCATAGGCACACAAGAATATTCAGGCCTGAATGACAAGAAAGGCAGCAGTTTTTTTTTTTTTTTGTTTTTTTTTTTTTTTTGTTTGTTTGTTTGTTTTTGGTCAATGAAGAATCTGTCCAGGATTTCTAGATCCTGGAAAGATAGGATCTTCTGTTTAAAATTGCAGAAAGTCCCTAATCACTAAAGTCACTATAATTTTTGAGAAAGCAGTGTGTTCTGTACTTAAACAATAGACATCATCTTTTTTATAAACATGTGAATCAAACTTAGATTCTAATCAAATAGTTCCTAATGATCCTTGTAAGTAAGATGCTAACAACTGCAAAACACTGACAGATCTAAATGATAACGAAGCCCATTATCGTGATGTGTTCCAGTGTGGCTATGGTTTTGGTGGACAAGATGTTACACGCAGTTCCTGTGTAAAGAGAACCGTATCGGGTACGAGGGAAAGAGCTGGGACTGCCAGACCCCATCTGTTGCCAGACCCTATCAGTAGCTTGTTATGTGTGCTTCATGATGTTTGTCGTCTTTGGGAAAATGGTGTGTAAACATTAGAAGCAGAATATTTATAACTAATGAAGTTGAGTGCATTTAATAATTAGAATAGTCTGAGAACAATGCATGAAAAATGCCATAGAAAATCACGTTGAAGCTACAGAAGCCAGGTTATGTCTTGGATTGAGGTGCAGCATCATGCAGCCTCACTTTCTGTATCATAGAATCACGGAATGGTTTGGGTTGGGAGGGACCTTAAAGATCACCTCATTCCAACCCCCCTGCCAAGGCCAGGGATGCCACCCACTAGATGAGGTTGCTCACAGCCCCATCCAACCCGGCCTTGAACACCTCTAGGGATGGGGCATCCACAGCTTCTCTGGGCAACCCGTGGCAGTGCCTCACCACCCTCTTGACAGACCTCTGAGGGACACCATTCACCACTGGCCTCCGCTTGGACACAGAGCCATTGACCACCACTCTCTGGGTGAGACTCTCAAGGCATCTCCTTATCCACTGGATGGTCCACCCGTCAAGTCCATCCATGGTCCACCCATGTCTCTCCAATTTGGAGATCAGGATGTCCTGTGGGACCGTGACAAAGCCCTTACAGAAGTCCAGGTGGGTGACATTGGTCAGTCTTCCCTTGTCAACTGATGCAGTCACTCCATCATAGAAGGCTGCCACATTGGTCAGGCACTGTTTAACCCTGGTGAAGCCATGCTGGCTGTTTCATATTACATCTTTGTCTTGCATCTGCCTTGGCATTGCTTCCAGGAGGATCTGTTCCATGATCTTTCCAGGCTCAGAGGTGAGGATCACTGGTCTGTGGTTCCCTGGGTCCTCCTTTCTACCCTTTCTAAAAATGGGAGTGATGTTTACCTTTTTCCAGTCACCAGGGACTTCACCTGACTGCCAGGACTTTCCAAATATGATGGAGAGAGGCTTGGCAACTACCTCAGCAAATTCCTTCAGGGCCCTGGGATGCAGGGTCCCATATTCCACGTCTTGTGCCCCAGGGGAGGAAAAATGGTAGTGGGTGTCTCAAATAGCTTGTCTGGTAAATAGAGAGTCATTTCCACTTTAAAAACTGACTCTCACCCTGTTTCTTGGCTGTCAGGTCAGATTAGTCTGTTGTATATTGCACTGGCTTGCTAGCATAAAACAACCCTTTTGCAGTTTAAAGCAAAGCAGTTCAGAATGGCTTCTTTTCTTAAAACCATCATATTAGTGTATGAAAAAGCATTACCTCAGTTCTAAAAATGTTGCCAAATAGCTGTTCTGCATATAATCATATCACTCTTCTTCTGATGATAGTCCATTACTCTAAAGAAGTACATTGATGATGATGATGATGATAAAACAAGGAAAGAGGACTCTGATTTGTTTTGAAGGATTACTCTACGAATGAAGCTGTAAGAGAGAAAACCAGGGAGACAAGGAAAGATTTTGCATTCAGTCCACACTGCAACAAATTGTGTTGTTTATTAGTAGTTCTCTAGTCAAGCATGACATGCTGTAAGAAAGGATTTTCACTGCATTGGAGTGTATCAGGGCATTGGCTTCTGGCATGGTAACGCAGTGCAAGTTGTACCTCTGTCATTATTAGAGTGCTTCTTACAGCCAGGATATGAAAGCAATAGAAGTGATGGGGACACTGGCACCATGGAGACAGGAACAAGAACATTTTATGAACCCCCAAACTGTCACTTAGAGTTTGCTCTCACTTACGCCTCTATGCACCCCTGAGTTTCCCTGCTGTCTTATGTGTCTGTGTGACATAAAGGGCACAGTGTCAGGAAACAGAGAGCTGTCTTTATTATATACTCCACACAGAAACTACTGTCTTTCAAGCAAGTGAATGAGAAGCAGAGCTGCTTATCTTGGTGTATGTTTTCATGGCTCTTTCTTTGTATTTAAAACACAGCCCATGCTATCGCTGTGAGATAAAAGAGCTGCTAATTGCATATGTCTTCAAGTATGGCTTGGAAATGATAATGAAGCAAGACTATTTAAAATGAAATGCAGCAAAGGATTTGCAATTTAAATTGGGAGGTGAAAAAATGTGGCAGGGTCTATTCCAAAATTGATGACTTGAATCAAAGAAATGTGAAATCTGTTCAAGAAGTCTTCAAACTCAGTGACTGTTTGGGGCTACCATGAAAGATGAAGTGGAAAATAATTTTCCAGTGGATGAGACTTGTGTTTACCTGGTGCCATCCAACTAAAGCCAAGAGTTACTGCTGTCTGAATGGAAACGGGCAAAGGAGAATGTGGAGTGGTTTACAGTAATGTTTGGAGGGAAAATGTGTCTTCAGTCCCTCTCTGCCCTGAGCAGCTTCCAGCACTGCATCTAAAAATGATTCCCTTGATCTATTTTCCTCGGATTACCACATAAACCTGGGTGAATAAACGCTGCAATAGGCACAGTGTTTTCTGCCTTTGAAGCTGCTTGGGGAAGGAGGAATAGAACTGGATACTTTAAATAGTGTACGACCGAAGAGTGAATAACTGAGGGGGAAAGCTAAGATATCCGCAGCCAAAACCTTGCTACGACAGGCAGAAGGATGGAAATACTTCTTTCTTGAAATTGGTGTCTAGAAAATATCTTTGAGACAAATCCTGTACACTTGGTGATTAGATTGTTGTGTAGTACAGTGACTTAACACGTGAAACACTTCTCTGCTGTACCACTACTTGTAGACTTACTTGACTTGCAGACATCTAGTTCTCTTTTGCTCCTCATCTAAGGTGGCCTGTTCACAGGATCACAGCTCATAGTGGGTTAAATCATCAGGCCAACACGGAGCTCTTAAAGCAACAAAGATGAAGGGGAAGACAGTGGTGCTGAAGAGTTTTATCTGCAGGAGGTAAGGAAGTTCTTGTGTTCTCTGCCCAGCGAGACACTTTCAGCAGCAGCTCCTCTCAGAATCAATCCCAGAATCACAGCGTGGGGTTGGACAGGACCTCTGAAAATCATCCAGTCCAACCCCCAGCTCAAGCAGGGTCATTTAGAGCACACTGCACAGGATCATGTCCAGACACATTTTGATCTCTTGAACAAAATCTAATTAATCTCTTAATTTGTTACATCAGGTAGTCTATGGAAGAAGGTGTATAGTTATAAGGATGATAGTGATAGTAGCTTCCTCTCTGTCCATAAATCATCTGTATACTCACTCAAATAATTCTAATATTTTTCATATAAGGACTAATATTAGTCTGGAAATAGTACATCTTTCTTTATGGGTTATTATTTCTGTAATACTTTGCTTTGAGACTCTGGCTTGGTTAGCTTGAAGTTGTCACACAAGATTTACCAAGAAGCATTGGATGAATCAGATATTATCTAGGTAAGTGCCAGATCCAATCCAACCTAGGAAGGTAATATTTGATAACAGATGTATTTTTTAGTGTCTCATGTTTGTTTGGAGCCTGTGTTGTAACTTTGTATTTCCCAATCTGATGTCTAGGTAAAGTTAATAAAGTTATTTAAATGAGAGTCTGGAGAATTAGCTAAAGTGTAGGGACTGCTTACTCATCTGTTTAAAGAGAAAAGCTCTTCACAAAATATGTGAGCGTATTTAACAGGCTCAGCCTCTGACGCTGTTAGGAATAGTGATCACCCTGTTGATTCTACATTAGTAAAGAATTATAGTAGCCTACTCTTGAATGGATAATTGAAATTAAAAAAGGGGCTACAGTGGTGCTTTTGATTCCCTGGGACGTAACAGAGAAAATAGTGAAGACACGCTTCCAAGCTGCAATTAAAATGCCCCCCCAAAGACTGATGCTTTGTAGAGAACCTGTGGCCTTTGAGGTTTCCTACCTCCCACCAATTTCTGTTGTTATTCTGGGACCAAACACTAAAGGATTTTGTGATCACAACGCTTTCTTTTACTGCCATTTAGGCCAGCATAATTATAGTCCTCCAAACCTGCAGGAACTTCCAGCATTTCCATACTTGTGTCTTCCAGGGTGATTGGTGATGTCTATCTAGATCTACGATTAGAAATAGAGCTATTTAAAATTTCAGACAGTTGATTTGTGGTTACATTTATTTGACTGATTCTATAATTAAATGGGTTTACATTAATTTTAGACAAATTATTTTAAGAAGTGTCAAGGAGTTGGCTAGTTAAAGCTGAATTATATCACACAATTAGTGCTGTTTATGAGCTCCTAGCTCCTCTGTGAAATTTAGCCACAAGTTAAGATTTAAAAAGTGCAATTGACACCAGCTGGGTTCTAGGAACAATTGTAACCGATGGATTGTTTGCCCTTATAAATCTGGCGTTAGGTAGGCATTCAGCTAAGACTTTGAGATTCTGCAGTTGGGCACACACATTGGAAACTACAGTCAGGATTTTAGAAAATTATGTAAGGCTATTTTCTTTTTAAAAAAGTGAGGAACTTGAGATTTTAAAAAGGCTCATGAAATAAGGTTAAAGAAGGACAGAAACTGACATGTAAGCCAAGAGTGACCAGTGCTTTTAAGAGGGCTCTGTATTTTAAATCTAGATCTCTTAAAACTGAACTGTAATGAATAGCAATGCCTGTAGGTTTTAATTGTGGTTTCTAACTGGTGATAAAATATGTGTACTGTTTATCACATTTAATCAACTTCAGCTAGGTTTGAAACGATAAGCCTGTTGAAATCCAATTTTAGTTTTATAATCTACTTGGCAATTTTTCAGGGCATATTTTTTCCTCCTTGTCCCCAGAGAGCTGCCTCTCTGAGTATGTGTTCCTTCTCCCAAATACACTCTGAAATGTGGTATTTTTTTAGCATGGACACCTTTTCACAGGGTTGTTTTAATTTCTTGATAACTTCAGTTTCATTGGTAAATCAAGTTGAGGGAAATCACAATGTAGAGAAATCTGGCAGGAGAAAATAGATCCACACTAAGATTAAGGGCCCTAGAAGCACTGCTATTTGCTATGCTGACAGCCAAAAAACTTCTAAATTCCAGATTTAAACAAGATAATTATGTCACAGCTGCACCTGCCTCAGAAGATTATTTTTTTCCATCGTGTGAACTAGAAACACAGTTTCATGGATCTGGAAACCGAAGTACTCTTATTATCAACAACTTGTGTTTCATTATTGCAGACTCTGACCCAGTTTGCTACCTTAACAGAACCGCTGAAGGGCAGTGTAAGGCAGGAGCCCAGTTAAATCTGAAAACAGAGCTTAAGGTATTTTTAATTGTTTAAACTGGTCTTTGGAAAATCAGCCTGGGCACCGATGCACTCTGGTTGTTTCAGCTCAGTTTGCACCTGGCTGTGACTGAGTGGGATGCTGCTGTCTGTGGCACTGCCAGGTGTTCCCACAGTTGATGCCATTTGTCCAGCTGCACATCTCAAGTCTGCCCCTGACTACTGCTGAGCAGACAGGCTAAATGGGAATTGCAAATGCATGGTGCTTATTAGACTGTGTCCATGCTGAAAGCTGGGAAAACATTTTGTAATGTGGCCTACCGCTTCCTTACCTTCATTTTTCAGTATCATCTCGAGGCATCTCCGTTCTGTGAGCCGCCTACAGTACAGGCCAAGGTTTAATACACCTCCTTCTCCCGTGGTTCTCCAAGCTGTGTTTTTCTGTTTTAATTAAATACTTCATTTATAACATTGAAAAATAATGCTATTGGAAGAAAATAGGTTCCCTGGGGGTTTCTGCCACTGCCAAATGCATTGTAAGTCATCACCGGGAGAGCAGTGCCAGGGTGATATATGGAGCTAATAGATCAGTGTGATGAGGTGGAGCTGGAGAAGAGAGGGCTGGGTTTTAAGAACATCTGTCTTACTATATGCCGGTTTCTAAGTTGCTTTATTTGTGAAGGCCTGTTCAGTGTGGTCAGATTTATACAGGACATTTAGTAGAACAAAATATTTCAAGTGGAGGCGTTAATTAGCCTGACATCATCTTGTGTAAAAATTCCCACCGCTATGGACGTGGCTTAGGATCCTTGAGTTCTGTTCTCAGCAGTGGTAAAGGAGCTCAGTCTTCATGGGCTTGCATCATTGTAAGCTCAAAATAATTTGAGTTACAAAAATGCTGCATAAATTCCTAAGTGCTTATGAAAATTTGATGCTAATTCTTCCTGAAGGTCTACAGGATTTAGAATTTCAAGTGGCAAAGTTACTTTTGAAAGCTGTACATTATTACTTCATGTATTCAGGAGGCTGTGTCATACTTGTCAGCCTGGTTCCACATTAAAAAAAATCAGAAAGGTCAGAACTCTTTTTTTGTTCTTGGAGGATTACTCATGTCATACAATCATAAAATCATCTTAGGTTGTAAAAGACCTTAAAGATCACCAAGCCCAGCCATCAGCCTGACCTACCGAATCCCATCACCAGACCATGTCCCTGAGTGCCACGTTCTCATGGCTCATAAATACCTCTGCAGATGGGGACTCCACTGCTTCTCTGGGCAGCCTGTTCCAATGCTTGACCACCCTCTCTGTGAAGAAATTCTTCCTAATTAATGATCTGAACCTCCCCTTGTGCAACCTGAGACCATTTCCTCGTGTCCTATCACTTCTCGTCTGAGAAAAGAGACCAACATCCTCCTCACTGCAACCTTCTAGGTAGCTGTAGAGAGCAGAGAGTCTTCCCTCAGCCTCCTCTTCTCCAGACTGACCCACCGGAAGTCCCTCAGTCACTTATCTGTCTTCTAGTCCCTCCACCAGCTTCATTGCTTTTCTCTGCACATGTTTGAGTAACTCAACTGTCTTGTAGTGATGGTCCCCACACCCAACACGACCCCTGCCCTAGTCCTCCTGGACACACAGTTTCTGATGCCGGACAGGAGGCCATTGGTCAGAGATTAGGGAAGGGATGATACCAGGAAATCAAGCATTTGAAGGAAAATTGCCTATCTGCTATGGCTGCTTTTGTTAGACAGGCCCATTTCTGCAAAAGATTCTAATTTTAGTAATTTACTGAATCCTGATGAAACAAGACGTTTCTCAAAATGTCCCATTGGTGCAGTTGCTGGAACTCTCTTCCTGGGCTTTAGCACCCGCGTGCTGCTTCTCCTTGCTGGTGTCTCTTGCTTTCGGCTTCTCTGTGTACTCAGAGGAAATGCTTTAGCAGATTACTATTTTCTTCTGTCAGCTGCTTCTCTATCTGCTTTATTAGGTTGTCTCTATATTGCCAAATTCTAGGTCACGCTGATCATTGCTCTATCATATCCTTCGGCTGCAGGGAACTAAATCCACGCTGTTCTGAGGCAGGAAGGTTGTAAAAGAAATGCATCAGCATGACATCAGCTCGTCCTGAAATTTTCACGTACTTTGGTGACTGTGACTCTTGGGGGATAACAGTAATATCAATGGTGTAAGCACATTTATAGCCAACCGTGCGCTCATACGGAGTCTTCCTGTGATGCTGCTGAGAGATCCTAGCGTGCGGTGCTTTGCACAAGAGAGGACAGTCGGCGTCTTGTGAGTTCTAATGCCAGCATGTCTGTGACTTGTTTGCAATCAGTTAAATGTGTGGTCTGCCACGTGGGGCAGGCCAAAGAGCATGGCCATCCTGCTTGGCCCTGCCCAGAGCGACTGGGCACTGTGTCTGTGGAGAAGGCCGAGGGACGGGACAGGTCCAGTAAAGAAGAGTGCTGAGAGAGAGGCCCCACCAAACCTCTTTTTTTTTTTTTTTTTTTTTTTTTTTTTTTTTTTTTGCCTTAGGCTTCCATTAGTAACGTCAGTTAAAGCTGCCTGTTCACACCACCCCTTCATTCTCAAAAGGTTCAGCTTACATCAGGGATGGAGAGCTGAGGATCCTCTGGTATTTTTCCTTCTTGCACTCGGAATGCTCTAATTATGTTTATTAATCTCCTTATGCTCACAACCGAGCACAGGTGGGAGAATATCTGCCTGGAAATGTTTCTTTTTGAAATGAAAACATTCTTTTTCTGCAGTGTTGCCCATGGTGAACCTTATTAAGGGGAGCACAAAATATTTTTTTTCGCGATGCTCATTTGGGGATACCTGCATCTCAGCAGCAGCTGAAGAGGCAAATCAAATGTTTGCAAAGACTGGGAAAGGAACTGAGAGCAAAATTGAAAATGTCACTATGCCACTCTATAGATCTATGATTCACACAATCTTTGATTACCGTGTACTGTGCCCTTCATTTCTGAAGGATATATTAAAGCTGCAAAAGGTTCAGAGAAGGGCAGCAGGCCTTAAAGTGTTACCATAGATATGGAATGGCTTCTGTGTGAGGAATGACTCAGAAGACCGTGTCTTTTCAGCCTGGAAGGGAAGAGAGGTGGGTACACAGTCTGTGTACCTCTAGGGCATCTGGCAAGGCTGTCTGTTCCCTGCTGGAGATGTGTGAAGCCAAAGTCTGGCAGCCCTGGATGAAGTAGGTGACTTGACCGATTTCATTCTTCTCTGCTTCTGAGGTGCCACAGGAAACCCTGAAATTCAGCTTAGGTGCTATGGCAGAATCACAGAATGGCAGCATCACCTTTTTCTTTCTTTCTTTCTCTTGTTCTTTCTCTTGTTCATTCTTTCTCTTGTTCTTCCTTCCTCTCTCTCTCTCTTTCTCTTTCCTTCCTTCCTTCCTTCCTTACTTTTCTGCTGGTTCTTTTTCGTTGTTGTTTTAAATTGTGCTGATAAGTCCCCACGTGCAATTACACCTAAGTGTGGCTAGCGTAAAAGAAACAGAGGGTCAGTGAACTGGAACATAGGATCAGTGGAGACAGAGCTGTCTCTTCTGCATCTCCCAGATATTATTTCCTCTGGTTCGTAAGGGAGATTATTTCATGCTGTAATCTGCACTGAACTTGTCATTGCATTCTATTGCCATTACTTCACAGCCAAGATTGTCCTGCTTTTTTCTCTTCTTAGTATTATCATCTGCATTTTTCAGCTTATTACTTAGGATGTTTGAATCTCCAAAGGTTCACAACTGCTTGTGTAGCATGGCCTGCCTCTCAGAAGTGCTGTTAGCAGCTGCTCTTGAGTTCAGTGGGAGGTTTTGCAGCTCATCATTTCTGAAATGTTACTCTGCAGAAGTTGTGATGCCCTCTGTCACTGCAGCCTGCTGCTTATTAAACACCGCTATTTTTTCCCTCAGGGGCAGTTACCCCCAAAGCTGCATGTCACGCCGTAGCAAACACCATTCCTTGCCTCTAGTCTGGTTGTAGGGTGCTGGTCTTGCAGCACGTTACGTGCCTGAGAAACACCTCTCCAATTTCCCCCCATGGGGTAGATACCTCCGTACTCTGCAGAAGGTGAGGGCAAATGGCCCCGTGAAAATACATCCCATAGGGAATATTGCACGCCCTCCTGCTCTTCCTTAGGCACGTGGCTGCCATCAGGAATGGCATGGCCTGGGGACACCACGTGCTCGCCACCGGACAGAAACAGCAGTCTGCTCCATCCGGAGCTTCTCTTGCTTTGCTTTTCACAGAGTGGCTGTCTTTCCTCCTTTCTGGAATAAATAGCTCTTGCCCTGATTAACAAATATCCACTGAAGCCACCTGAACATCTAAAGAAAAATAGACTTTTCCCCTTCCGCTCCCCTCCCTGCATCTCTGCTGTGTAACAGCTTTGCTGAGCTGCGTCCTGTTCTTCTGCTTCCCCACGTGTGCGTAGCAGCCCTCCCCGGATAGCTGCAAGCTGCTCTCTCTTCTCAGCAGATGAATAAAACATCACGGACTTGCGTCAGGATAAAACTTGCTTGGCTGCACTTTTTGAATCTTCTGTTTATTTATTTATTTATGGAATTCAGCACTCATGTAATTTAAATGGTATATTATGGACTGATGTTATACAGTTAAAGGTTTTTATTTTTTTTTTTTACCTTCTTTACTGGCTTCAGAGCACTGCAGGGAAATATTACAGCATGTAATTTATTATTCATGATGATGCTGATGTAGCAGTTTCCTGACTCATCTTTCAACATTCCTCTGACACTCACGGAATTTCTTGTCTGTAGCCAATGTGGTATGCCTTACAAAATGATTCTTGCCATTTATTAGATTATAAAAATGTGTTGCTGTAAAACAGTGTTATGTTTTGGGCCTATAACTTAACTCACGGTGTATTTCAGAGTGAGTGAGTCTATGCTGTTAGGCTTTAAATGCTGAATGGTGTCATTTAAAAGGAGACTTTTCCTGAAATATATTAACATATACTTACAGAAGCGTCTTGCTCCTCTTCTCATTTGAGCAAAGATGCGACTTTGGAGTATGAGGGGAACAGAATGGGTAGGATGACTGAACAGACTTTTGTGGCTCTGCAGTTTTATATCCTCCGAAGATCATTAAGCTCCAGAAGCGAAGTATCTGGTTTATGTCTCCATTGAAAGCTTTTCACCATGGATATGACAAATGTATCAGTGGTTTTCTTGGACTGTGTTTGTTCTTGTCACAAGGAAGAAACTACAGTTCGTCATGGGAAGTGGAGGCTGACCCACAAGTCCAGCCCGTAGTTGAGAGCAGGATGATCAATCTGGTAGCGAGTTGAGAAAAATTTTAACAAGGAAGTATGGTTAATGTAAGGCAGGATCACCCGTGGTTCCTGAGTGAAGGAAGTATTTATGCTGTTAATGGTTTTGGCTAGGGTATTTTGATTTCTGGCTGAAAAACTGGCATTTTGGTGGTAATTTTCTGTCTTCCCCTCCCCAGATTTTATCACCAGCTCCATTTGATTTCTCTTCTCACGTGTCTAAGTCATGACAAAATGCAAAGATTGGGCTCCTGGTCTCATGGAAATCCATGAAAACATCCCATCAACTAAGGATGTGTCACTTATTAGTGCCCTTTGTTGGCTACAAGCCTTCCTCTTTATGTACATGTTGACTTGTATTTTTTATTAGATTTTGAAAGCATTTGACTGGCAGTGTTTTTTTTTGTTTGTTTTGTTTTTTTTGTAAGCTGTAGAGATGTTTAAACTGAGGTCAAGCAAACTAGAAGAGTGGCATGATGTTTCTGCTGGAAGAGGTCCAATTTGATAAAAAAAAATGAAATAACTAAGCATGTGTTAAGCTTTATTGCTACCCAATGCATTATCATTTCGGTTGTGTCAGTGTTTCCATTATAAATACCTCTTCTCTGGGGAACCCAGCTGTACATCTCATTCTGGGCTGGAAAATTCCATTTAGAGAATACTATTAATTATTTAAAAATACACATGTGCTTTTTAGGTCAAGATTTTCAAAGCAGTGATTTGCAGCACTCATCATGACAGTTTGGAGAGGCCTGATTTTCAGGTGGTCGCTGGAGATAGTGAACTAATCAGAAAAATAATAATCCTCCTTCTCTGCACATCCCATTTCCAGACGCACCTGCTCTAGTTCAGTTTCTGAAATATTCCTATCTGTGTTCTACTTTTTCTTCCTCTCTTATCTTTTGTTGACGACCAGTAGTAGTTCGTGATCATGGAACCACAGAATGGCTCGGGCTGGAAGGGCCCTGAGGTCAGGTTTCCCAGGGCCTAGGCAAAAAGTGCAAGGGATGGGGCATCCACAGCTTCTCTGGGCAACCTGTTCCAGTGCCTCACCACCCTCTGAGTGAAGAATTTCCTCCAAAAATCTAATCCAAATCTTCATCCTTTTACTTAGAAATTATTACACCTTACCCGATCACTATCTGGCCAGGTAAAAAGTCACTCTCCATCTTCAGTACAAGCCCCCTTAAGTACTGAAAGACCTCAGTGAGGTCACCCCGGAGCCTTCTCTTCTGTAGGCTGAACATTCCCATCTCTCTCAGCCTGCCTTCACAGGAGAGGTGCTCCAGCCCTCTGACCATCTTTGTGGCCCTCCTCTGGACCCACACCAACAGGCCCACATCCTTCTCGTGCTGGGGGCCCAGACCTGAATGTAGCACTCCAAGCGGGGCCTCGCAAGGATACAGCAGAGAGGGACAATCACCTCCTTCGCCCTGCTGCCCACTCCTCTGTGGGTGCAGCCCAGGATGCAGTTGGCCTTCCGGCCTGCAAGTATGCAGGTCTTCCTTTCTGCCCTTTTTAAAAATGGGAGTGATGTTTCCCTTTTTCCAGTCACTGGGGACTTCACCTGACTGCCAGGACTTTTCAGATATGGTGGGGAGAGGCTTGGCAACGACATCAGCCAGCTCCCTCAGTCATCATTCAGTGCCATCAGGTGGTCTCGAACCTGCTCTTTGCTTACAGTGGAGGGGCTTTGCTCCCCAAACCTTCACCTAGAGGTCTGGGAACTTGAGAGGCGTGGGGAAACTGACCGACAGTGAAGACTGAGGCAAAGAAGTTTATGAGCACCTCAGCCTTGTCGTTAGCAGTTCCCCATTCTCATTTATCAGAGGGGTCACGCTCTCCTTGACCTTTCTTTTCTGGCCAATATACCTACAGAATCCCTTATTGTTATTCTTTGTATCCCTTGCCGAGTTCAGTTCCATCTGTGCCTTGTCTTTGCTGATCCCACCCCTGCACATCTGCATGGCGTCCCTGTCCCTGCTTCTGCTGGGGAATGCTGTGCATTTGCTTTTTAAACCTCAGTTTGAGCAGCAGGTCCTTGCTCAGCCATACTGCTTTTCTGCCTTCCTGCTTGATTTATTCCATCTGGGGATGTTCCCGCCAGCTTGCCCCCCCCTGCTCAGGTGCGCCCCATCCAGTGCCAACATGCCCAGTCTCTTGAAGGTGCATGTGGGATCACAGAACCCCAAACCCTGAGAGTGTCCCCAGCCACACAGCCACTCATTCACCTGATCCATTTCTCTCCTTCTTCTCAGGTCTCAGTCTCCAGCTGGGAGGAATCACCAATTAACACCTTTCATGCTTTTTTGGTGGCACTGGGTCTAATACAGGTGGTATTGGTCCAACTTTGTGTGGTTGTCCATTCCTGGGTGCTTTGACTCATTTCTTGTGAAGAAGTAAAAGGTTCAAGATCACAATATGGGCTGGAGCGGCGTTTGAAATTCTCATACTAGAAAGAGAGAACTTCATCCACGTGTCCCTGCTGCCGCTATTAGTGGTGTCTGGCCGCCTGTCCTGAGGCAGTGCTATCTGCTCCATGACACGTATTCTGCCATTGCCCTGCACACTTCACGTGAGTTCTCCTGTCAAAGATCAGACCCTCCCAAGCCACGTGCAGGTTGATCGAAGCTTGTGTTTTCCTTCCCATACTGACTGTCGTCTTTGTGCTTTCTCATCAGTGGGTGACTACCCTCAGACAGCATTGCCAGTGCTGAGGCTTTGTACCTACACACTCGTTTACATTTCAGACCAAAGACAAGCTGAAGCCCAGAAGAAGTCAGAAGAGTTGCACAAGCACTTGTTTCTGGCAACACAGTAGGTATCTGTGTAGTTGGCAGGCTCTGCTGGATACCAGTGCCTGGTGAAACCATTACAGCTGGTCAGGTTATCACACGGTATGTAAGAGGAGAACCACTTCATCGGCTGTTGGTGAGCAGGAAACCCCCTGGCAGACTGTGGCAACATGGGATAAACTACAAAGAAGCCAATGTAGCTGACTTTATGACACGCGTGACGTATTTTTCCCAAGCAGCAGAGAAAGGCCATAACCTCAAACCCTCAGAAACAGCGCACGCAGCAACTCCTTGTGTGTGGCGGAGACAGAGTAGCAGATGGCATTTTCTGTCCTTAATCTATGAAACACATTGAAAATTCAGGAACAGATCCATGTGCCTGGACAAAGACAATACTGTGCTTGAAGAGTCCATCTATTTGCCCAAACTCCATAGAATTTACCTAAAAGATGGTGCTAGAAGAAGCGGTTGCCAACGTTATTCTGAGCAGACCCATACATGAGTTCAATATGCTGGAATGAGAAAAAGCTTTTTTGAGGTAGCGTTAAAAGAAGTACTTGCAGCTTGGCAGATAACTCTGTAGCACGCTGTTCTGCAGAGAGCTTTGAGACCAGCGTAGGAGCATGCTCGCTTGTATATTCCTTACCGTGAACCTGATGCCAAAGCACTGACACACAGATGTCCCACATCATTTTTGTTTTATATCTTCAACAGGCTATTACAAAACTAGCAATGAGATTTTGTCAATTCTGATCATAAAAATAACACATGCATTTTCACAGAGTGCTTTTCTTGTCTCCACTGTGCATTCTGGAAATTTATCTGTGGTGGTATCCTTTGAGAATTGTGGTTGAGGAGCATTATGAGGCTACTGGAAGTAAAAGATGATGGGTAAACCTATGATGTGTTTCTGGGGCAGTAGTTGAATTAGGTGTTGTTGTTTCCGTATCTAGAGTTCTCCTGTGTTTTCTAACAGAGAAGAAATCTCATGCTTTTTGTTAAGCAACGTATCAGTGAAACTCAATAGGTCAGTATTTGGGATTATAATGGCCCGGGAGGAAAAAACATTCTGATCTTAAGAGACAAGAGAAGCTTTTAGCCCAGCCAGATGAGGACAGCCGCTGGAGAGATCATAAGGTGAGAAAAGTGCAGCCCTAGGGAAGTACTTCCAGAGAGCAAGAGAGCTTTATCGGGACCGGAGTATCCCAAGGGAGGTTAAAGAGCCACAGATGCAGTATCAAACGCTGAAGTGTAAACAAAGCTAATCTAGGAGACAAGTGGGAATGATGGGGTCCTGATCTTGTCCTCATGAATGAAAACAACACAAGAAGCAGGCAGAAAACCACCCAAACTATGGGCAGCAGTATGAGAGATGTGGGAAGCTACGCTGTTTTATGTCAAATTGCAAAAGGAGCCCCTGGAAAGACAGCACAAAGCACCAGGACTTGCACCAGTGCTGCGTAGCCCCAGCAGCACTCACAAGCAGTGACTGTGGATGGAGAGGTTTGACCGAGTACGGCGACTGTTACAGAGGGTGGAGAACCTGCACTGCTCCCCAGAGCACCTCCTGCAGAGACCTGCACCTCCCACAGGGAGAGCTCTGTTGGCAAGAGGTGAGGGAAGCTTAGCTTTACAAAACTTTCCAAGTCTCAAATCTATTTGGTGTTGTGTCTTCTTTCTCTTTAATGAAAGGAAATACGCCAATTTTTTGATATGTTCTTGCCACATAGATGTAATCCGAATCTTCATAATGAATGTGAAGGGAAGGGAGATGAGAAAAATGAGCTGGGAATTAAATCTGGGTTCTGTTTCCACTTCCGCCACCAACTTTCTACATGACCACAATGAAGCACTTTGGGTGTAATTCCCATAGAAATAAAGAGGAGAACCTGGCCCCTCACTGTTTGGAACAGCCATGGGAATAACCCTCTCCATCCACGCTATTTAGTTTATTCATGCCTCATGGCAGACAGGGACCATGTTTTAGAACACATTTGTCAGAGGTACTCTTAGGTGTTTTTATGGTCTCCTGGATGCAGTCTGGAGGCTGGGGAACATGTTGCAGTAAAAAGAATCCTTTATTAATAATAAAAAGGGATCTGATGCAACCAAAATAATTCATTAAAAATTAAGCTAGTATTGGGGGAGGGGGGAATCTGTGTATTATTTGTATGATGTGCATTACTCGTGTATGACACGCGCACGCATGCTACAAAATGTTATTTATTTATTTAGGTTATTTAGGTTATTTATTCATAACTTTTCCCCAGAAGATTTATCAGATTTTGTTCTGCTGCCTGGTGATAGAAACTCAAGGTCACGGAGGAGACAGTTTTAGTGATGCTCTTACAACTGCCACTGTACAATTTCATTTCTTAGCGAGGTGCTGCTAGTAGAAAGGCTGATAATTTTTAATTTCTATTTCCTAGCAGTCCCTGAGCTATAACTGGCTAATTGCACCTGCCCAATGCTGTCAAAAGGCTTGCTAGTGGATGAAAGGCAACTGATGTCATGACGGCTGCAGAGTAACGTTACAGGCAGAACATGTGGCTTTCTTGTCCAATACACGGGGGAGTGCAGAGACAAAGTCTGTGAGACACAAAGACTTTCAGACTTTGCTTAAGCTGGCTCTGACAAACGATTCACTGGGTGAACCGGACCAAATGCTTTTCCTTTTTTTTTTTTTTTTTTTTGTGTGTGTGTGCCCGGTCTTGCTGATGGGGATAGCAACTGCACTTGAGCTTTCTGGAGCAGGTTAAATGTCAATGTTTGGGATATTTCGTACTAGTGGTAAATAAGTTATTTCCAAAGAAACTTGAATTCTCCTAGGTTTTAGCTGTCCATTTTTAATGATCGAGAGGCTATCTGAGGAGAATTACATAACTGATTTGCACCACTTGACAAATCACATTGTTAGGGTTTTCTATTAATAAGGAAGGAAACATCTCTTACAAAATATAGGTCTCTTAGATGATTCTGGTGCTTAGGTAATCTCTTTGCTTGCTGTGCTGCAGCACAGTATTGTAAACATAATTAGTCCTTTACATTTTTTCTCTTTTAATTCAGTCCTCACTGCATGCATCTTATCATGCACTAGAAGGAAGTTGAACATTAATTAATTCCAGCCATTTCAGAGAGCTGAAGGAACTCATTTAACTGGCTTATCACTTTGAATTTGGAGGCTAAACACGCAGTGCCTGCTTGCTGCCTTCATGTGAGCACGTTCTCTGGCAAAATTCTTCACCTTAAATGAACTTGCAGATGTTTCATTTCCTGACTGGCATCTGCCTTTTGGGACCTCAATTTCCCATCTAGAGATGCTGAAGCCTTTGCTATGCAACCTGCAACGTGTACAAATTGGTTCTTGTCTCTGGATTCTACTCACACTCCCTTAGCACTTTTGATAATTCACATATGGACACACTGGTTATAAAAAACAGCCACCAAATGTCGTACATTATCTTTTATTTTTGTTTCTTTATTCAGTGCTGAGTATGTTCTTCCCAGTGTCTCTGCAGATGAGCAAAGAGTTGCAGCTGCTCCTTACAAGACCTCTTTAATCCTGCCCATGTTGTGAACAAAGTCCTTTTGCTTCAGTCAGGAATACCTCCTGCTGCAGACATTCGCTTCTGTGCCAAATACCCAATTATAAGCAATCAGTGCAGCATGAAAAACAGAGGTGTAATACGATTTTCAAGGCAAGGCAAGAATGATGTCCTGTCATCTGGCATGTGAAGCGAGAAAACAGTCCAGGCCATCAAGAATTAACGCTGTTAAAACCTTAAAATCAGGTTGGGAGACTTCGAAAGAAATCCAAATAAATCACGGCAAATCCAGACACCAGTTCTTCGGTCTGCTGCCTGTTCCGTACTAAAGCAACCTGATAAACACGTGCATGTTTAATGCTCCACAGGTGATACCGAACTTCACTGTGCAGGGCAGGGAGGAAGCAATGCTGCTGCTTGTGCAGCTGGGGCCTCATTTGTGGTGCTGTTGCTTATGCTGGTGTAATGGAGAATGAACTCGCTTGTCATTAGAGGGAACTCTTTCTGATGACAGATGGGAAACCCGTGATGGCATTGGTGTGTAGCATTTAGTGGGCAGAGAAAGACTCTGCCTGCCTGCGTAATAAGGGCTTACAAAGCTTCTCACTGTGCTCCTGGGATTGGACTAGGTGCTCTTCCAAGGTCCCGCCAATCCCTTCCATTCTGTGATTGCAGAGGTTAAACCGCTCGCAAACAGAAATGTATTTAAAGAACAGGCGAAGCTGGAGGGACAGGTTTCCTGCAAGACCTCACTAGCTCAGAAGGAAGCTGGTAATTTCCATCGCATTTGGTGTCTTTATTTTTCCTTGTGCCAGACGTTCTGGGATGCGAGGCCTGAGCCCTGTGGGGATGAGAAACATCTTTCTGCATCTGGGTTTGCAGCCTCACTTTGGAGGCAACACAAATCTGGACACACATTACAGTTCACTTGGCCTTCAGCATGCTCCAAACCAAATGAATGAATGTGCTCACAGTTGGCTATCAGAGCCACTCCCATTTCCCAGTGTAACCTTTCCTCCTGTTTTTATACCATGGCAAAGAAGAGCAAGGTAGGAAGCTCTGGACACTTTTCCCATGCTAATATGAATTCTGTTTTTATCTGTGGCCGGTTTCTCATGTCTGTTCTATCTAACTTGACAAGTGTTGACATTTTTCTCTCATACTTCTGACTTCCCTGTGGATGGGTTTACATAAGTCTCTCTCTCCTGCTCTTTTTTTTTTTTTTTTTTTTTTTTTTTTTTTTTAATGGCTTCAAGAATGGGACAATTTCAAAGGGAAGGGATCCACAGTAATTCTGGTTTAGTTGCTATTTTTTTTAAACTGTGTCCTTATTAAATTGCAGGCAAATGTTTTGTAATGAAAGTGGTTTTGAAGTTTTGCTCACTGGTCAGTTTTAAATCATTTGGTTGTTGCTGATTTCTCCTAGACTCCAGTAAAGCAAAAGCAATGGGGAGTGTGTTGTTATTGGAGTGCCTTTGTGTTTAGCGTGATTTTCATAATGCTTGACCACTTTTCAAATCCAGTTATCTAAAAAATAGTCAGTGGGGTAATTTGTTTCCTTCTGCCATGCTCCGGGAAATAAATAGTGATGAATCTCTTGTACCTTGTACAAGTCCCCTGTGGACTCCTACCTGAGGTTGTTCTTTGGAAACACATGAGGCCGCACAGCATGCTCATGTGCACTCTGCAGAAATTTACAGGGCTCCTGTGTTGGTGTTCTCTAATTCTCACTGCCTGTATCAAAAACATTCACTGAAAGATTGTCTGGAGTGCTGAGTTAGGTACGACAGCATTACGATATTCCCGCTGGGAGGACACAAGCAGGGCTCTGGGGAAATGATGCTCCTGGCACACATCAGATATGAGCGCGGTTCCAGTTTCAGCTGCTGGTGCTCTTTGCACGTTTGTGGATGAGCCACTTCACCTTTGTGTTCTGCAGTTGTCCATCTTCAGACTGGAGATCATAATGATCCCCTATCTGTGCGAGGGTTTTGGTATTGCATTTAAATTCACTGTCAGCTGCAAAGGGCTCAAATCCCACAGTATCACTATTTGTGATATCAGCAATTTGCAGCATGTGCTACCAGATGCAACACACAAATGGAAATTTTTTCCTGTACGTAATTTATCCCTTTCCCTAGTAGAGAAAGGCAAAAAGCCCAAGGAAAATATTTATCACACAGGTCCTTGCTGACTTAAAGGCTTTAGATTGCTCCTGGCAGCTATCTTCTGTGTCTCGTCCTTCTGTTGTACTGTCCACTGGCAGTGCTTCCCCTCCTTGCAGAGCAGTCCCGATTTGCACTGAGAAGGGTAAGGTGTGCCATGTGTTTAGGCATACATAAATAAAGTATTTGGCCAGGGATTTCCTAATGTGGCAGGCAATGCACAAGCCTGAAGGAAACCACCCTTCCACTGAGTTTTGTTCCCCTCCATGTTAGCTTTCACTTTCCAAATGAAATGCAGAACCTTTCTAAGGTGGATCTAACACGACAGATGAGGCCCAGACACCACAGGATGATCTCACTCGTTTCGCACATTGCACTCACATTAATGCAATATAACGTAGCACTTGCACACGCTGTCCATCTTTGCTAAACTGATACCTAGAGACCCTTCCTACTTGCATTGCTCCTCCCTTGCCTCCGCAATGAATAAATAATACTGCAATAAAATGCAATTGCTTTAGCAGTCTCTGTATCCTGCAGAAGTCATTAGGTGCTAACTAAAATAATTTCTTTCCTCTCTTTAAAACAGTTCCAGAACAGTTTTTCTAAGGGAAAAATGCTTTTAAAATTATTATTATTATTATTTTATTATTATTTTTTTTCTAAGAGCTACAGTTATGCCCAAATCAAAACACCAGACATGTGAATCCTTAAATTTGGGTTCCAGGCTTGGTTTGTAATTTAAAGGATGGGACAGATACCTCTACTGTTAATGGGGAGAAACAGCAACTGCCTGGCCCCGAAGCTGAGTATTGCCAGGAGAGGCTGTGCATAGGCAGAGTAGAATTTTGCAGCTGAACCCTCCTTTATCCTGTACAGAGCTTACTAAAGAGCAGCTATGCAAGATTTAGAGCACAGTTTAATCTGTTCATTGAGGAGTTAAAATTTGACTTGCCTTATTTTTCTGGTCTTTATTAAAAGAAGCAATGTAACTCCCCCCATATCACTCTAACCCATGTGAGGAGAAACAAAACTGTTGTGAGTCCTTACCAGTAAGAAAGGGAGAAATGCTGGCCTGTCAGTGCAAAATGAAGGATGAAGGGCTGTGTCTGTGCTTTGTGAAAGCAGAGGCTACACCAGGATGCAAGTGTGGGGCCCAATCTTGCACTTCTTTGGCATTCAACACCAGCCTCCGTACTCTGAGGATACTAAATGTGATGATTAAACTGCACTTTTTGGAAACTTTTCAGGCTACCTTTGTGATAGCACTGCTAAACTGATAAATATTCCGTGCCTGAAAATGCAGTAGGTGTTTCTCATCTGCCTTGCTTGCAGGAAGCAGATGGGGTCGCGAGGGCAGGTCTGGCAGCTCTCTCTCCTCAGCCAGCACCAGGATCCTCACTGCTCCACTCCGGCAGAAGGACAGATCTACAAACATGCTCGGCCTTCGACTCTGAGTAAGAGCTCCCTTCTGTGTGTTAAGCTTAGCTACTGGTGGCTGAAGTTGTTTGGCTCTCAGAAGAATTAATCATCAGTTTATGATAATGATACGTAGTTGTTATGCTGTGGAAAACAACAAAATTACTAGGAAATCCTATATAAAGTCACCAAATGAAACAATAAATCTAGCATTAACTTTCAAAGGTTTACTCCTGAGATGACCTTTGCAAAACTATTTCCTCACAATAAGCTCTTAATCTGCCTATCACATTCAGCAGGGAAACCATCTGAGAGGCCTGGAACATGAAACGTTGCACTTGATCTTTTACGGGGATCAGATTTTCCCATCTCAAAGCTAAAACTAAGGGAAGAAAAAGTTTTCATTGCAGCTTGGTTTTTGAAGTGTACACAGCTCCAAGAAAGGGATCAATTTCTTCACAACCCTTTGCAAGATTTCAATAATAACATATATTAAACTGCTGACCCTGATGAGGTTTCATGTCTTTCACCCACCTGACTGACAGCCAGTCACGGAGGAAATGCAGAAACATTTCACAGCAGCAAGGAATGAGTAGTTGTGACAGTAAAAAGATCCATAAAGGAGTTTTACAATATATCGTTGAAGTCTTGGATTTGTTTTGCAGACTCATGAGAGGTTTTGCCTGAAGCACTGTGAGTTCAGTGGGTGATAAACTCCCAGTATTTTAATTGGAGGTGGATGAAACATATTTGCTGCAGGGCTCAGGGTGCTGCTTCTGCTAAGATGTGTGTTGCACAAAACTAAAGCTTGTATGTATTGTCTTTAGTATATAACTAGAAAGAAGTCTATAAAAGTTTCTTGCCTTCCTTCCACCTATTTTGTAATATCTGTAAGCGTTGAGTTTCCGCGTGCCAACTAACTTGGCAGGGACAAGAAGATGCTGAGCAAAGATCTCAGTGTGGTCGGTAAGCTTTGCATGCTGAGGTTTATTTGAACAGTAGGCGTTGCTGCACTGATCTAAAGGAGGCTGCCGTTTCCAGAACCCTGAGGCCAAATAACATCACCTCTCTGATCCACCAGTCAAAGGGGGACTTGGTTGGGTTACAGTCCAAGAAGGTAGCAGTTGGGTGCTTGATATGGAGGCCTGGGTAACCCTGGGTAATCCTGGTTCTTGGCAGGGCAGTTCTTTCCATTCTCACAGTGGACTTGTCTGGAGACACAGCAATGTGTTCTATTCCAAAATGCATTATGTTTGGGTGCACAGAGCCAGTCTTGGTGCTTTGTAGTCATGGCCTTCGCACAGAGGTGAGTGATGCCAAACTAGACAGAGGAATTTGAAATTGGCATGATAATATGCAGAGGTCCCTAAACAGCGAGTTGAAACTAATAGAAAAGACAAGACAAATCTGCCCAAAAGAAAACATGTCTCATTTTATACTGCATCAGGGCATGCTCACCCAGGCTGTTGGGTGTGTGGGCAGCGCTGCGTTCACCTCTGCCTGCTCGGAGCTGGTGAATAGGTTTCTACGCCAGACACTTCTTTTTTGAACCTTTGTATTTTCACTGTGGAAACCACCTGGAGTCAGAAAGTTGAAACTGTTGGCTGAATTAATAAAGCTATGCTACGTTAAATACCTGAAAAAAAAGCTAGTGATCACATGTTCAAGAATGAAACTTGCAGCCCCTTGTTTCTTGTCAGCATATCCCAAAGTGTGATGATGAAGTAAGTATTTGGGGCATGAACTTGCAACCTAAAGCTGGTTAGTTACCTTACCTTGGCACACTTGCCTAACTGTGGAGAAGGGCACAAACAGCAGAGTTCATTTGAGGCACCGTGAGTAAAGGGCTAGGCAAAAGACACAGAAAACACCTGTGAAAATCCTGGATTTATCCTGCTTTATTTTGTAAAACCAGGCTATTGGCACATCTGTGAAACAAATGATCAAAACCACAAGATATGATAGATGCGTAGTGAACCTTTCTGCAATGCATCATACAAACTGTCTTAGAATGAGACATCCAAGTTGTCTCAAGCACGAACACACAGTCTTGCATGGCCAAATAACTTGCCCTTGGGGAAGCACTGTGGATCCCTTTGGCATTTTCACCCCTGTATAAATGTTACTGTTCGCTATAAGAAGGCAGAAAAGGGTGTTGTGAGGCTGCCTTTTTAATGGCTCGGAGGATTTCAGTGGTAAAGACTTGCCAAGCTTTGGAAAGAAGCTGTAGTTTCATCACTGAGACCATACTGACCCTGGAAAGGGTGGTCTCAGTGAGATACTGTTATTAGTCCCTATTGCCTCCCTTGGGGGAGGCTGGGTTGGACTGACATCGTGGGCAGACGCAGTGCTGCCTTTCTGCACTTTTGCCTTCCTGTGATCCTCAACGTGGAGATACCGTCCGCTCATTTCACTGGAAATTGAGTCAGATCCTTAGTGACGCCTGTGTAAATGAAAAAAGTAGTGCCTTGGAAACACAAACAGACCTGAAAGGAGAGCTGTCCTAATCTTTGCTTGCAATCTGAATACTCTGGTCTCTCTTTAGTGTGTTAGTCTATGCTGGTGAGGAATATTCAGCACATAGAGAACCCCTGTCAAAACAGAACCCACAAACCCCAAACAAAAATAACATAGAACAAACCTATCAACACCTTTTTTTTTTTTTTTTCAGGGAGAAAACTAACTAAGCCTGTCCTTTCAAATTCAACTAGACTTTCACTTACACAGAAAAAAAATCTCCCACATAAAGAATCTTCAGGGATTTAGTTAAAATCTGTTAAGATAAAATATATACCACATCTCACTCTCCTTGAAGAGCCTTATTATGTTCATTCCCATTAACTCCCTCCTCAGGGTATTTCCTATGTCTGCAGAACATATTATGGCCATTTGGTTCTGAATGTTTTTGCAGAAATGTCACTGAATTTAAGTCAGAAAATGGCTAAAACTGTGAACAACATTTCAAAGACTATAACGAGAGTGTTTCGGTAATAAGTCAGCAGATAGAAATGTCTCACTAACTCCCTGTCAGGCCAGGCACAGTCAGAGCTTGAAGGAGCAAGTAAGACGTATTTTATTTGATGTATCCTGATATGGCACTATCCAAGTGAACCTCTGCCGACATTCTGACTTTACTCTTGCATTGCAGAACCCTACTGAAAGGCTGTCGTCCTGTCAGCGATTTCTTTCCAATGGCAGCCCTTTCGCTCTCAAAGGTAAAGTTGGAAAACTGGCATTGACGCTCCTCCATCAGTCATCTTCATGTTATCTGCCCTTCAGTATCTGTGCTGCGTACCTGTGCGTGTCCAGCTTCCTCGGTGGGCAAAGATTTGGTAAGCGTATTCATGAGGAAGCATCGTGGTGGTTCTTGTACCAAGAAAATTCTGGAAAGTTAGGTAAAGCCTCTGCATTAATACCCACAGTGGAAGAGGTAAAAGACTGTGCGCTTATTGACTCAGATGACTTTTATATCTAAGTAGGAATCCTTTGATTCTGAAGTTCAATTCTCTCACTTTCTCTTGCTAGCGTGAACATGCTCGATATGAGTTTCCTACTGGACAAAGAAATGGCCAGCTCCTGTTTCTCAGGAAAACAAGCTGCTGGGTTCATTATCATCAGCTCCGTACAAAATGGTTTGCCAGACATTGCAGGCATGAGGTAAAGTCACTCCTGGGACTGCGGTGCAGTCCTCGCAGTGGGGAAGATGAGTTTTTGAAATAACTTCAATTTTTATTCACTAGTGTTTATAAAAAATAGGACATTTGATCCATCCAGAAGCAAGCAGCCAGATTATACTGTGTCACCCAGCAAAAGTACAGGACAAAAGGCAGGAGATGCACCAAAGCACAGCAGCACTGGTTCAGAACAAAGGTCATGCACCCCAGCATCCTCTGCCTGTGGTAGCCAGTGGCAGCTACTTGGAGGATTGGCATATGCAAGGCTTTCCACTGATTTTTAATTTTTTTTTCGGGTCCTTTTTCTCAGGGGATATTCCTTCCAGGTACTTGCCCAGGTGCAAGTACTTGGAGTCCTTCTAAACTTTTTGCAACAACATCCTTCGGCAAGAAGTTGTGCAGGCTGACTCCCTGTCGCGTGAAGACCCATCTTCTGTGCCTGCATGAAGCTGGCTCCTCCAGCCAGCGGAGTGCGTAACTGGCAGACTGGCAGTGCGTACCTGATGCCTGCCTATTGGATTTGGCCACTCTTGGTTTGTAGGTCAGCATCACACCAGCACTAAGGTGACCCTTTTTCATACTGAACAGGCTGTATGGAAATTGTTCCTTGTGTGGAAGCTGTTCCGTAGTGGTGGTCATTGTAGCTGCCTTCCTCTGAATGTTTTATTCTCACACAGCCTCTTTCAGTGCATGGAAAAAGAACCACGCACTGCACTGAAGGTGTAGAAAGGCTCTAGATTCATACAGTCACATAACTGGGTTTTCCCTATTGTTTGTTTCTTCTGGATAGGTATTATTTTTTTTCTTTTTACCTTCCTTCTATTTTATTTTTGCTATTTTGCTAACAAAGAACACAATTCCTAGATGTGAATCTTTAGAATAATTATATCTAAAGCATATATTGTCTGTTATTTGTTGCCTGAGAAAATGTGGGGATTTGAGCCAGATTTTTTTTCCCCCAAGCTTTTTAAGGTGGTAAAACAAGGATATTCCTTCTCCCTCTGGTTTCATCCAGATTAGCAAGATACATAGCTGGGAGAGATAGTCAGGCTGCCTAACTCTGACCTCATGGTGGTTGTGGACACCAGGTGCTCTCCACTCAGATCAAGCCCTATGGATGTGCAAACAAATGAGAGAGTCATCTTCTGATATAAAATGTTGGGCAACCTTAATTATAAGCATCAAAATGTGCAGGTTGTGACAGCCACAGAAATGGCTGTATAGCTAAAGTAGCTTGGCTACACTAGGTTCTTGGTGCAGGGACCACTGTTATATTCAGCATGTTTACAGTCAAATCTCAGTCTGGCCCCCAAAAGGCCAGCCTATTTATTTATTTATTTATTTTATTTATTTATTTTTGCCTGATGCTGAGTTGAGTTTACTGATCAGAGCCATGTGAAACATCAGTCCTCATTTCATCCCTTACTCACCTGGCTGGGCTTACTGTGCCACACTTAAGGACAGAGTCCTGCCTTGCTCAGTCCCCAACCCGGTCCCCACCCTCAGGTTAAAAAAACAGCAGTTCTTGAAATCTGTTTCTCAAGACAGAGCTACAAATGCCAGCTGTGCCAGTCCGTGTCCTCCTTTAGTTGTTTATTTTGTTGGGGGAAGCACTGAAGTCTTGAAAATGCTGACTGTCTTAAGGGGATGTAGTGGGCATGCCCACGTGAATAAGTGATCTCTAACTGCATGCACGTGCTTTTACTGACTTGAGGTATATTTTTGCAGGTGCCACAGTTGGGGAAAAATGGCCCTAAATCATGCTCAATATTGCAGAGAGCATATCAATGAAGTATTTAAAGATTAAAAAAATCCGGATTCAGAATTTACAAAACACTATTTCCTCCATCTGCACTCAGTTCTCATCATTTCGTTACAAAACCACTCCATTTCTTCATCACTAATAGCTCTCTTTGAATTCTGAATTGGCTCATTAGGCTCTTTCATGCCATGAATGAAATTCTTCCTCTGAGTCAAATAGGCAGACCTTTATTTTTCCCATTGATTTTTAGTTAAATATATCAGACTGCTTCTAAGTAATCAATAGAGCACTGTGGAAAGACTTCTAAGCTCTGCAATTGTGTGGAACAGATCTTTTTTATTACAATGCTTCTGTTTAGTAAAACTTTGTGTTTAATGGAAACTATTTGCCACCGGTTTGAGCATAGGGCTACCCTGTTTGCTTTTGTCTGAAGCCTTCCTCCTTCCCCACCAGAGGGAATGGCAGCTCCAAAAGCCCGACTCTGACTGTGACACAACTTGGCAGAGCCACAATTAGCGAGCAGGGTCACCCTTGTGCCAGACGGCTGGGTGAGTTCACAAAGGATCTGACTGCTCTGCTGCCTCACTGTGTCACTCAGTGGGGAAGTTAGAGAAAATCCCTGCTTTCTGCTTTGATGCTATAGCTCTTCTCGGCTGTTAATGGGAGCTAACTAACCGGTGTTACGATGATACTGGCTGCTGTAAATTTACTCCCCAAGTGATCTGTTGAGCAGACTGCGTATTGCTAAATATGGGTGTAAGTCACTTCCTTCTGTTTCACTGTTTTAACAGTTTAAGTAAATGAATACAGATGTTTTATTGCTCCCCTAATGAATGAGTGGAAAGCCACGGATGATTTTCTCAGCATATCATCTTCCTGTAAAGCACAATATCTTTTGGGGACCTGGATGCCTAGATATAGTGTGAAGTTGTTGCAAGTTGTTGGTTAAAATCCTACCAAGGATGAGTGGGAGAACCGTCTGATTTACTGCTCATGGCTTTAGGGAGAGGTAAGAGGGACCCAGGTTATGGGCACACTGAAAAATAGCTGTGAGAAAAGCTAAGGCCATCTTCAGTCCACCGTGTGCCAGCCAGGAGCAGCGGAGGTCCTGCTCCAGTACGCCGCTGGGAAGTTGCAGTCCTGCAACATCTTGAGCACAGTGCCTTGCACTGGGTTAGCCGTCAGGCTAAAACAGAGGCCGTGACACAGACTCACCATCCAAATGGCAGCTTTATTGAGAGCTGATGGGAACAAACTCTCTTCTTTTTTTTTATTAGGGTGAACTAAGTAGAGCCAGATGGGACAAGGCTGACAACTGCTGGTGCGTTTGCCATCTTGGGGTGGCAGGATAGATAGCTGCAGTCAAAGTGGTGCCTTGGGAGAGTGTGTGAAGCCCCAAGAGACAAAGGCAAAATCCAAACAAGAACAACATGTTTGGCAGTGCATAGGCAGCAGACGACATGTTTATGAACTGCCAGACCATGACAGTCACCTTGACATCAGCCCCATGCTAATGCAGATAGCACAGCGTGTTGCTGTGGCCAGCAATGAGCTGATGCAGGCACGCTGTGTGTTGTCACCTGCCATGAGATGCTGGCTCAGCTTGATGGGAGGTTGGGGGTGACTTAGTGGTTGATAACAAGATTGGGTGTCTGAATCTTCAGACGTAATTTCTGGATGTGTTTCTGATGTGTTTTGTGATGCTTCATAAGTTGCTTAAGCTCTCTTTAGTCAAGTTGACAGAGAGGTCAGACAATTTTAGTGTTCCAGGGCACTCTGAGAAGCTGTGTTGAAAGCCAAGTAATCTTATAAGGGACTAATTCATAGAGCAGCACTGGGACAACACTACTGGTTACAAGGCACTTCACAATTCATGTGGTTCTGAAGACAAATCTGATTGGAAATCCATAACAGGTGAGAAGGACAAGAAATGGCAGCCTGAGCTGGTTTCAATTTGAGAGATTCTCCTCAGGAGAGAGCTTGACATGTGCCACTCTGAGTTCCCGCTGACAAAACAGTGCTATTGCGTTTGTCACCATTGCTGTCAAGATTCACACAAGGTAACAAATACTCCTCAAAGCTGCAAAATGGGTCTGGATGAGCCTTGACAGAAATTCAGCTGCTGAGGTAGAATTTAAAGCCAAGCATGTCCATGCTATCACTGAAGGAAACTATTGGCCTATTGTATACCAGCATTAGCCGTGGTGTAACTCAGCGACTGCTGTTGCCTGACCGAGGCACCTGTTCTCATATAGTTTGTAAGCCTGTGGAAACAATTAGTGTCCTTAGATCTGGTGATGTGCAACCTGACGGGGCCGTGGGCTGCTGTCAGAGGCCTGATGCAGATCCTTGAAGCAGCATGCCCAGTTCTTAATGAAAAGCCCTTCCACAGGAGTGGCTTTTTCAGACCTGGGACTGATACTTGGAGTGTAAGGCAACAGCTGTTCAGCTGAACTGGAACCACGTCAGTGTGTGCCAGCAAGCTGGCAGCCAGCAGCGATGTACCACAGTCACTGGAAACAAAGCAGCAGCTTGCTGAAGAGCTGGAGGAAGGGGGGAGTCCCTGCCTTGCAGCACAAAATCAGAGGCCCACCGTGCGCAGAAGTGGGGCTTTTTGAGAACACCATAAACACTCGCTAGTATGTATGGCCTCAGTGTGCTGGGCAAGTGAAATAAATAGCATGTAATTAAAGTCAAATGGATTCTTACGGCTGTTACCCAGTGCAAAATTGGAGCTGGCTTCCCAGCTGAGACATAAAACAAAGCTGGGTGGGGTTATGGAGGGAGCTATGCATGGGACTTGGGGAATAAAGTGTTGTCACTGAAATCCCATATTCATGGGTGGCCTTTTGGAAGGCAAACTGCTTCCCTCCTGTGAGCTTTAAGCAATGACCTCCACTTGCTTCGAGTGGGGCAGCCACACTGGAGTCAGTTAAGCTGCACCCGTTTACACCCGATGGGAATCTGTAAAATGGGGATCAGTATATTCACTGTCTGCCTGGCAGGCATGGGGAGAGAGATTTGTGCCATTTGCACACATGTATAGTTTGCTTGGTGTGTGTTCGATGTGATAATTTGTTCCTGCGTGTCAAAGTGCGGTGGGCAGTGCTGAAGGAGTGCTGCAGAGGCAGAGGGGAGGTCGAGGTGATGTTTGGGGAACGGAGGGGGTGGGAAGAGAAGGGAAGGAAGAGGAGCTGCTTTTCAAAGCACGGAGCAAATGAGATTAACCAAACGGAGAGCGAATATGGAGCAGTGAGGTAAAGGAACAGGGGTAAAGAAACAGAAGAGACCGAAGAGAGATTTAACCAAGTGATTTTACCATGATGTAATCCTGTTACTACACCCCTGTTATTAAAGTATCTTCATGTCTGTCTTCATGACACGGACATGTCCACTAGTCTTAAATATAAGAAGTTGCCCCTTAACAATTTGGCTAGAATTATTAACTTCCTACCAGGTCCTGAGACAGAGAACCAGCAGCATAACTTCATGGGGGATGGCAGCAGGACCAAGACGTCATCCTCTCGTCTATTTGAAATAGCAAGAGGTGGTTAGACGATTGATGTCAATCCAAACAACTGAGCCAATGACATTCCCCTTGCATCAAATCTCTCTCTCTCACTCCTCATGGTGGTATTAGTTGGGGCTCCAATTTTTTTTCCTTGCAACTGTATCTAGGATGCTTACAAGAGGCCAGATGTGTAACTCCAATGAAGAAAGTACCATAGTCTTAAAAGTGAGCTGGATTCAGCATAGATTATTCTCTCCATCTATATACAACAGTGTTTCAGTAAAGTGTGTATGGCTCTTGGATATTAAATGTGTTTCTCCAGGTTGTAAAAATGTCATTTTATGGGGTTTGGTTAGATAGGATGCTTTTTTGCAGTTTATTTTCATTAACAGGGAGTTGGTCTTTGGGGTTGCACTATCCTTATGCTGTCTGAGTGCACGACTATTACTGCTGCGTTATATTATGTGGGAGTAATGTACCAGGTGATGAATGGCCTGGATTCATCCTCTTCCCTGTGCATATGCGGAGCAGCACTTAGAGTTTGCTATGTAAATACAGCATGTGTACGTTTATATCCAAGAAGCAGTTTTGGTTTTGCATTTGGCTGAGAAAGTGGTGAACATTTGCAGTTGTGTGGACCATTTGTTGTGAGCTCCAGTGTGAAATATGTCCCTGATTGCATGAGGCTGACAAAAAGCTAAGCTCCAGGCCTTAGCTGGCTTTAGCCTTCTGTATATTCCATTAGCTCTTGGTTTTAGGGCCTGAACAGGGAGGCAAAGCCCCCTCCTCCTTATTGTCCCCTGTGGACAAATTTAAGGGGAATGCTATTTAAAAGCATCTCTAGAAAACTTTCCACACCTCCTTCTTCCTGCAGGTTTGGCCACGAGAGGGAATGAGCCAACTCAGCTTTCAGAGTACCCTCGCTCAGAGCTGTGGTTGCCAAGGAAGGACCCCACAGGATTTGGGTATTGTAGCGTAGATGCATTACTAGGGAAAGAGACAGCTTTTATGGGAGCAAGGCTGTATCTTAACTACTGCTCAGTCACTTGGGAAGTCTGTAAAAGCTTTCTGAAACTACAAGGCTCCTCCCAAAGCACTACTTGATCTAGTGCATTTTCAGATTCAAAGCCAAGCCCATAAAACTTATCCCTGTGCAAAGACCACCCAAAAGCAGCTGGTTGTGCAAAGACATTTCTGTTTATGGTTTCGTGCAAGGGTCAGAGAGCTTTGCTGTGGTTCAGGCTATCCACCTAGAGAAAGCGTGCTCTTTTGCTAAGCATGGGGTACGTGACTCATTTCTGTTACCCAGAACTCTAGACATAACATAAAATAGATGGCATGAAATAACATTGAAGATATTAAAGATGGAAGGAAATTAAGTGTTTTCCCCTTTGCATTCTTAAGCTATAGTGTAATGGATTTCTAGTGCAAACTCAGCTAGTAATGCACACATTAGAAGTGAGGGCAAACAGGAGAAACCTCAAATTTCTTCCTATAGGATTCAGAAGACTCAGTCGAGCAAAAGGTAACACAGAAGTGCTTTCACAACACAAATGTAGTGATTAGTTTCCTAGCAGGGAACTATCTTTTATCTGCTTCCTAAAAAATGGGAGAAAGCTTTGTTTATCTGAAGCTGCTCTGACTTTGTGACCCTACCATAGAATCATAGAATCATAGAATATCCTGAGTTGGAAGGGACCCTTAAGGATCATCAAGTCCAACTCTTGACACCGCACAGGTCTACCCAGAAGTTCAGACCATGTGACTAAGTGCACAGTCCAATCTCTTCTTAAACTCAGTCAGGCTCGGTGCAGTGACCACTTCCCTGGGGAGCCTGTTCCAGTGTGCAACCACTCTCTCTGTGAAGAACCCCCTCCTGATGTCAAGCCTAAACTTCCCCTGCCTCAGCTTAACCCCATTCCCGTGGGTCCTGTCGCTGGTGTTAATGGAGAAAAGGTCTCCTGCCTCTCGACACCCTCTTACGAGGAAGTTGTAGACTGCGATGAGGTCTCCCCTCAGCCTCCTCTTCTCCAGGCTGAACAGGCCCAGTGCCCTCAGCCGTTCCTCGTACGTCTTCCCCTCCAGGCCTTTCACCATCTTCGTAGCCCTCCTCTGGACACTCCAACAGTTTCACGTCCTTTTTATACTGTGGTGCCCAGAACTGCACACAGTACTCGAGGTGAGGTCGCACCAGCGCAGAGTAGAGCGGGACAATCACCTCCCTCGACCTACTAGCGATGCCGTGCTTGATGCACCCCAGGACACGGTTGGCCCTCCTGGCTGCCAGGGCACACTGCTGGCTCATATTCAACTTGCTGTCTACCAGGACCCCCAGATCCCTCTCTTCTAGGCTGCTCTCCAGCGTCTCATCGCGCAGTCTGTACGTGCAGCCAGGGTTTCCTCGTCCCAGGTGCAGGAACCATAATTGGGCATATTGCAATATTTTCTTTGTTTGAGAATGACCATTAAGCCAACACATCTGTATTTTTCCCTTTTCATATTTAAAAATGTATTTTGTAAAAAAAATGTAATCCTGCTCCATTTGTGCGATCCTAGCTCAGATCATTCCTACCATCCATTCTATTACGTTCCTGTGGAATGGCTAGAGGTCTCGCAGAGCTCACACCGACCTTAAAGAGAAACCTTCACCTGTTCTGAAAGGTGTACATCTTAAATATCAATTTCCCTCAAATCTGGAAACAAATCATTTGCAGGAGTGCTCTCCTCATTACAGACTGCACTTAAAAATACTGGCTCCCAGCGAATGCTTCGGAACGTTTGCACTTGCGTGGATTTCATTTAAGAACTATTTCCATGTGGTAATTAACACTCCTCCTCAGGTAACACCGGTGCCTGAAAGCGTTGTGCAAAGGGATAAAAACGAGCAGCCTGCCCTGTTAAAAAGAGATGAATCCATGGTATCACTGAGGGACTTTCTCCCTGAAACTCTCTGGTGCACAGAAAGTTAAAAAAGTCAGAAGTTATATGTCAAATATAGTACTCTCACTCTGTTGTAATCAGTGGCTTCAGCCAGTCTTCTAACTGTTAAAGCCATTGACTTTAAGGCTAAATACTTATAGCAGTTTTTTAATGGATGTCTTTCTTAAGCCTCTCTTTCGGAGGTTTTATGTTCATAAAGCAGGGTGGAAGGAGTTTCTGTCTAATCAGTTTGTCAGACCTTCATATGATCACTCAGGGCCGAGCTGACCGGAGGGGTGGGGCACCTCTCCTACAAAGAAAGGCTGGGAGAGCTGGGAGAGCTGAGGGCTGTGGATGCCCCATCCCCGGAGGTGTTCAAGGCCAGGCTGGATGGGGCTTTAGGCAACCTGGTCTGGTGGGAGGTGTCCCTGCCCACGGCACGGGGAGTTGAACTAGGGGATCTTTAGGGTCCCTTCCAGCCCAGGCCATTCTGAGATTCTATGATAATTGATATGTATCCATTTAGAGACAATGCACCATTTCTAGCAACTAAAGATTGCCTGATTTTTGTGATTGCTTTTGTGATTTTTGTGCCTTTTTTGTGATTTTTTTTTTTTTTTTTTTTTTTTTTGTAATTGATTTAGTAATAGGAAGTCAGAAACACTTCCCCTTTGTAGGCCAGAGGAAATCAATGTATTTTATTTGAGCTGTATTTGGCCTTGGTACATGGCTTATCCTAACCCAAGTATGGTTCTTATAATTTAAAAATCATATTGATATCATGAATTTAAAACTCCAAGTAATACCTCAGAAATACACGTTATTCTATATTTACAGGAAATGCAAAAGAAAGAAATGCAAGATAACAGAAAAGGAAAACCCAGTTACTTGATTTAGCACAGCAATGCCCGTTTCCTACTTTCCTTCTCTAGATGGGTGCTAAAACAATCCTTAATCCAGCTTCTTGATATCCTCAATCCTTTTTTTCTTTCTCTTACTCCTTGAAAGTACACACCATTTAGACAGGGCGTTACGCGTGTAAAAAGCTGTAGCAACAAATGGAGGCTCAGTGATCACTGCCAGCCCTAATTTCCACATCAGGATATTGGTTGGAGCAGAGCTGATTTTGAAATGTTTGGGAAGTCTCTGTTACCTGGAGCTGTATCCCATTGTCACTTACCTGCAGGTGACCAGATGGCTTCAGGCCACCTATGCATTTTCTGAGCGACCCGCTCACTGCTGGGAACAGGAAAGAAACCATCCGCTTGTTGCACCGGTGAAGCACAGTTATGTCTGTGAATAAATGGATGGTTTCATTCCTGTTCCTGACAAAGAGCTCCAAACCTTACCCTGGCTATACGGAATTATTTTGCTGAGCTTCAAAGGATAATTGGGTGAGTTTCCCGATGTTGCATAGCACTAAAGAAGAGATTATCTTCTCTTATGATTTTAAACCCAGCCATCTACACAAACAATATTGCTTTCCCTTTGGTATGAAGCAGGAAAGCCTGTGGAAAACCACAGCTTCGGTGGTATGGACGGACATATATTTATTTTTTTTGGTAATGGTTTCCTCAGAGCTCTGAGCTGTAGTCAAAAAAGTTTCATTAAAATACCTTGGGAATGCACAAGAAAGCTCTTGGTTGTAATGCTTGCCCAGGGAGTTTTGTTTCAGTCTAGATTGTCTTAGAGCCTGTTGCAGTCCATGGAAGGTAGGTAGGACCCGAAGGCAGAGTGGCAGGCACTGCCGATGCCGTGCTGGCTCCTGCCTGAGCCTTCCGGCAGCCGCAGACTGAGCTGGGTTACATCGGTGTTTCCGTGTCTCCTTGTCATCCACCCCCACTGCAGGCAGCATAAACCCCCTGCTCTGGTGTCAGTTCTAGTGACAGCTCTGGCATGTGTCATCAGAAGCAGGGAGTGCGTCCTGTTGGTTTTGGTAAGGAAAGGAAAACATTTATGTTATTATTATTGTTAGTGCAGTTTAGCCAGAGACTGCTGTTAGCAGACTGCCTTAGTACATTTACAACAGCTGCCCCACCACTGTGCTACCCAGCTCCTCTGAAGCTCTAAAAAGACACAGGGACTGGACCTAGCTGGTGCCCCTACCAGGGCAGCAGCATTTTATGCTCGATTGCACCCGGACCTTGTTCATTTGCAGACAGCCAGGGCTTTTAGCACGCGACGGGAGGGGAGGTGTGCAGGTGCAAAGCTGCGAGATGTGAGAGTAACTCAGCGTGCTGCGAGGCCGAGCCTTTCATCTGGCAGCACAACAACATTCACAAAGAGGGTAGTGCGGATTTATGCAACTTTATTAATTTGTTTATTAGCAGCCAGCTCCGGGTGTGGCGTGTAATGTAAGTTGATTAAATAACGGGACGCTCTTCCCCTTTCATTTCAGCCACACGAAGGGTTGGCTATTTTCAAGTGACTTGTTTTTTCCCATTAACAAGCAGAATAATTCAAGTGAATCGCTTCCAGAAACAAGAGGAACTGGGGTGTCCCCAGTTATTCACGCCTCTGTTCCCTCTGAGCATCACTGCAGTGGGCATGCAGTTATTCTGAACACAGGATGTGTTTTCTTGCAGGACCATTTTATCCTTGACAACCCATCAGTCACCCAGAATGAAAACCGTATTCCCCCTTTCATTATTTTGCTAATCATAATGTCTTTTCTAGGTCCCTAATTGTTCTTCATGGGTTGTAAAGCCGGCATAATTTGCTATATTGAAAAACACTGATTCTGATTTATGTGGTTTCAGTTACGTAGTGTGCATTTCATTTTCTGCCCAGTCTGAGACTACAGAACTCTCCAGCCTGAACGTGTGCCGTGCAGCAGGATCCCTGCTTCTTTCCTCCTAGTGCTCCATGGAGAGAAGCATGTTTGCTTTCAGAAACGTTCCTGAAGCTTTGCTTTCTTTTGGGCAACTCTCTTGTCTTCCACAATGACTTCACGGCCCTGTGGCATGCTAGGGCTGATTTCATGGCTTTCTCTGTGCTTGTGGAATGTCTGCTATTTCCTTGGATATCTGCAAAACAAGCTAATCAACCAGCCTGGTGCTCAGCACAACATACAGCTTAACTCCTTGTTCTGAACGCAGAAATGTGTTTTGCTTTTCTATCGGCAGCTTTTGAAGCATGCACCTTCCTCGTATGAGCCATACTCACACTGTTTCTGTGCATCCCATACTCACTGTTAAATGCCACTTTAATTTCACATGCTAGAACTGAGGATAAAACAGGAGGGAGCGACAGCAGAGACGTGCACTGTGCATTGTGCCGGGCACGCTCCAGGCCGAGGTGCCCTGCGTGCCGCAGAGCTGCTCTAAGCGACGGGGTCCCAAGGCAGTGCACGAGCCCCTGGCAGCGCTGGGCTGTGTGGTTTGTGGCTCAGTGGGAGAGACCAAGAGCTGCTGGTGTGGCTCTAGGGCTTTGCCAGCCTGGATAGCCCGGTTGCCACCTGCCGCTTGATCATCCTCTTAGTGCTGAGGCTCTGGCCCTGTGGGGTTAAAGGACTTTTGTAACACTTGTCGAGATTTAAAATCCCTATAAAACAAAGGAGAAATGTTGGCTCCTGGCCTTAAATGTTACTGCCTAGTACAATTTTTTTATGGCCATGAGAATTTGCTAAGTTTTAGTCTCTCTGAGGTAGAAGAGGGCTGTTAGTGCAGCCTTGGAAAATGCTCTCCTGTACTGTTTCTCTCCTGGCAAGCTTCCTTCGTCTCCTCGCTGTAGTGCTTATCTCATACAAGAAACGGATGGCAGAAAAACAAGGGCAGACAAACCCTCTTCTTGTTGAAAGCACTGCTTCTTCCCCTGCCAGGTTCTTGAAGCATTGCAGGACATGAGCCTGCTCCACTTGGGACCATGTTAGTGCATTTGGGCTGTAACCTGCTGCATTAAACAAACGTAAAGCTTCCTGCAGCAGACCACTCACTGCAGTTGTGCTCCTCTGCACCGTGGAAGCTGGGTCTGGCCCTTTGCAGAAGGCCAGCTGAAGCTGGTGAAACATGCCTTAGTGATCTCTGCCCTCTGGGTCTGGGGGCATCCTAACCAGCCTGCGGGTGAACTGGAAGCCCTGAAATCCTCTTTCTGCCTTTTGAGGTCTGTCTGGGCTGGGGGAGAAAGCACTTCTTAGCTGGCAAGCGTTGATACTTCGTACATTTTGGTTTGCAAGGACTGTGACTATCTCTTGTTTTATCTTTGCGAGTGCAGGCGATGTTTCTGGTACTGTCGGGGCCTTGGTTTAAGGAACACGCTCAGCTTTGCATCTTATCTGTGTACTCCGGCAGGGGGAAGGTTAATGTGCACATTTTAAGTTGATGCCTTTCTGGTATCACCAGCTGCCTCCATTTCTTGCATCAGAATAAGAAAGGAGATGAATTATTTAATTACCAGTTTCTCCAGACCACTTAGTTGCTTGAGATTATTGATGCCATGGTCCCGCAGGGGTGGGTAACAGTGGCTGATAAGGGAGACTGTTTCTCACTCTCCCCTGGTGCCGCCTTCTTCTCTCATTTTCTGCTAGGATATTGTGGACAGTTTCTGGCACATTCCTTGTTACCCTTATGACTAGACCATCTAGAGATACCAGCTATGTTTCTGTATTTTTTGGTTGCTTGTCCACACTGAGGCCAGCCCAAAATGCTGAACAGAATGCTCATAGAAAGGGCAGTCAAGTTGGGGAAAAAACCACAATATTATTATGATTTTATAAATAAAATGCTTTTATTTATATACCGCTTGATTTCAGGTTTCCAGTTATGTTGCTTTCTAGGCTTTTCCAAGGCTTTCATTTGGGGTGCTGGCAGATATCCTTAGGACATTTCAGCGCTGTGTGTATCTGAAGGATGTGGAGCCTCTCCCTTCTTCTCTTGACTTGTGAGAGCTAGGGATGCTCCCAGGGACGGAAGCATTTTCAAGTATTCCAAGTCTGAGATGAAAAACCTCCGATGATTTTGTTCATGCTTTCTTTCTGGGACAAACCCGGAAAGGAATCCTACAAGGGTGATATGATACTTTCCTTAACATTTCATCCCTTCTTCTTCTGTCCGGTACAAAACAGCACCCAGAAATTCAAATGTTCCTTAAAATGAAAAATGGGATTGAAGAAAACGTCCTTAATGTAGGAATTTCATTGCAGCGTGGACGAAATCCGTTCAGTAAAAGGGCCCGGTGGGAGCCCGATAGGCTCGTAGTGTTGCAGATGTATGTCCTCTCCCCCAAGGTCTCTCTCTCCAGGCTACACCTCTCAGAATTGCAGTGGGAGATGCAAGTTCTGTGCTGCTCACCCCACAACTGGAGGTGTGTAGAAACGGACGGTGAGTTCAGCCAAACAAGGAAACTTCTGTGCGCATTTCTCAGCGCCATTGGCTGCGCTTACCAAAATCCACGCTCCCTGTGCGTCCTGCTGGGTGCCGCTGTGAACCCCACCTCAGAAGCTGCTCACACGTTGCTGCTCGTTCCCTGCAAGTCCCGAAGCAGCCGAGGGGAGCCGGGCTCGCCCCTCTCCCCGCCGAAGCCCAGCGCTGGCCTCCAGAGGGCACTGCGAACTTGCTGTGCCGTGCCATCTGCTCCGGTAGGGACATCGAAACACTTCAGTCCTATTTTGCTTACCCCTTGGCTTCTAATGCACGTGTTTCGACGTATATCTTGTGTGCGCTTTTGCTAAAAAAAAATCGCTGTGGCAGCTGCCTTTTGTTAACAAGAGGTAATTGTGCTTATCGAGTGAGTGTGAGAAACAGCAGAGGAACGGATCGAAGTCATTCATGAAAAAATGGCATTTAATACCACTCTCGGGTATTTTTGCCTGCCTGCTAATTTGCAGCTGAAGAGATGCTATGCAAGCAAATATTCATATGGTAAAAATATACAAACCCAAAATTTCGAGGGGTGATACAACAGTGCTTAAAGACATTGTGATAGCCTGGCTCCTAACGTTGCCAAAAGACACTCCTTACCTTCCTAAATAGTGGGCAGAGCAGACAAGCATGCAAGAGGGAATTGAGGCATCGAAAGAGGAGAAATAGAAGGGCTGGGGAAGGTGGATGTGATTTCTTTTGCAGCACGTGTAGCATGGGAAAGTGTTGCTGATTCATGTTGCTTGTAAGACTGTGTAGGAAGGCTGTGGCAGAGACGCTAATCATACGGACTGATGTGTTTCAAGGTGCCACTTCTTTCAGGAATGTCCCTGGTTTATTTTATTTTTATTTTTATTCATTATTATTATTATTATTATTATTATTATTACTATTATTATTATTATATAGCCCAGTTATAATGGTTGCAGAAGAGCACAGCAGCTTGAGGAACCACACCAGCCTTGAGGCAAGAAGCCGCCTGCTGCTCTGCTGCTGGCTCAGTTCCTTGGCACTTGCATGGAAGAAATCTCTCCTGGCTTCACCGCCACGTGGTGTTGGTCTCACCTCGGCTGGGATGGCCTGGGAGGGAGGCCAGTCCAGCACAAAAGTACCGGCTCTTTGCTGGGATTGCCCCACTCGGTACCGGAGTGTGCCTGCCAGCTGCCCATGGCTGGTGGTGAGGGAACTGGCAGGAAGGATTGGCCTCATCTCTCAGGACATGCCTCCTCCTCTGAAAGAGCTGGGGAAGGAGCTGGAGGCAGTGTGAGCATGGCACTGCCTGCCTGGTTTGCCATGCTGAGGCTGCGTTAGCCATAGGTGCAGCGTTGGGCACATGCAAGTGCATCGCTTCCAGTGTGCGAGCTGGTGCGTAGGCCCCTGGTGTTTCGGTCATTGGTTTTGGTCCAGCAAAGAGTGAAAATACTGAATTTTATCATGGATTTATCCGATGTTCCAAACTGTTTTCATTCTGAAAGTCACAGCATGTGATTTCAGCTTGTACTGACCGCATCCGCTGGACCAGTGGTAGTGCCTTAGGCCTCTGATCGAATCTGTGGCTGGCTT
The DNA here is from genome assembly GCA_011075105.1 of Heteronetta atricapilla. Classification (NCBI taxonomy): domain Eukaryota; kingdom Metazoa; phylum Chordata; class Aves; order Anseriformes; family Anatidae; genus Heteronetta; species Heteronetta atricapilla. The sequence goes on from CM021733.1 coordinate 19,045,534, forward strand.
CATCTCCACGGTACACACCAGCAGTTCAGCCGGGGAGGACATCTCACGGCATCTCCTCAGACTAAATCTGTCTGGAGAATGCAGAGGAAGGGAGAGGCAGGGGAAAAACAAAGGAAGAAAGTGAGATATCACTCCTCCGAGACCATGGGGTAGCCAAGGCAGAGAGAAATTAATGAAAAATTGACCCAGAAATAAGTGTTTTCAAATGGGTCAGCTGAAGTGTTTGAATTGGGTCAGGAAGACCTAGAACATCTTTCACATTGTTTTTCTGATTAAAGAAACAAAAAAAGAAAAAAGCCTGTTTTCCTTCAGAAGTCTTTGGCATCAAATACCCAAACAGCTGTGATGGCAGCACAGAACAGATTTTTCTGACTCTGAGCTGGCAGTAAGTTACTATACCCAGCTCCAGATCTTCTAGAAAAGACCCCTCTTCTGACTTCATGGTTAGCTTGGCCTTCTTGGGGGAACCCGTGGCTTGGGGTTTCCGGAGAAGTGAAGACAGCGGGATCTTGAGACCTTTCAGCAGACCAGCGTACCCTCTCCTGCCATCTGGACTCCATCCCTTTCTTCAGTTGAAAACACACTTTTCCTCCACATCTGCAACAACCCTGCTTTTTGCATTCTTTTTTCAGTCTCGTTTTGTTGCCTCTAGCCTTGAGATCTTCCTTTGAATCAGGGGTCCCATCTGTTGTTATCCTGAACAGCACAGAAACAGAAAATCCCGCGGGCAAATGCAGCATTGCTTTGCAGGACCAGCCTGAGCTCTGCATTCAATTTAACATTCAGTGTAAAGTATCTTGAGTAGGTGAATAGACACCTTAGCTTTATTCATTCATTCATTCATTCATTCGTTTATTTATGGAGGGAGTAGGGTGGTGATGCGGTGTGCCAAGTGAATGGAGGTTTATATCTGGCAGCTTTATTTTTCCTTAAAAACGGAATCATCCCCTGATCAGCAATCCAGGAGGACAGGTGAGGGGCAGGTTTGCTGCGGGACGGGGGCAGCTCCGAGCACACGGATGCTCGGGCTTGTCAGTGCAGTGCTTTCTTCTGGAGCCGGGTTGTTTTGTACTCTGGGAGAACTGGACCCTGAGGAGGCCGTGTTTGTGGACAGAACTGCATCCAGCTGGGCACTGAACTGTTCTCTCTTATAAAACCCATCTGCAAACATTTGGCCTCTGGTCAATTTCAAAGCTTCTTTGAACAAATACATGTATGTGAACTATTGTGTAAACAGTTCCTTGGCACGGGAATTGAGAATGCCATAGCTTTTTGCCTATTTGACAGCACGCTTGGAAGACTTCTGCCTTGTAAAACAATAATATATCCGTTAGCTGAAACATGGGACTCAGGGGTTAGGCCCAAGAAATTCTTTAATATTTTCCAACCATGGTCTGTTCAAAATTCAGAGGTTATATCTTTCCCACCTTCCAGTGGAGCAGAAGAGAGTCTTCAAGTGGCTGCCATCCCAGTCATTTTTCTACTATGCCCCAGTGGGATTTTCCTGCTGTCCCAGTGCAGTTGAGTCCATTGCCAAATGGTTAAGGGCTGAGACTGGGACACTGAAGTGCTCGTGTTTGGGCGGCAGTGGCTTTATCTTCCTTTTTGCCTTCCCAGGCTTGGCTCCAATTTAGAAGGCCTGGTTCTTCCACATATCTAGATACCAAAACCTGAAGCAGTGTCACTACTGAGTAGCACAATGTGCTTTGAGGATCCTGATTTTCAAAGTTAATACTGATAAAAGGTGAGTCTGGATAGCAAAGTTCAAAGACAATTCAGGATCAAAGCCCTCCATGGTTACGGGTATTCAAACTCTAGGCTTTGGTGTATGCCACTGAAAGGGACGGTTTGGGTCATGAGCCTGGCTCTGAATATCAGTGAGTTACAGAGATTGTCCAAGCAAAATGTAGGTACTGCTGAGTTCAAACTGAGATGTTTTTTAGGGAAAGAGAAAGCAACAGGTAGCTTGTCACTCACAGTCTTTCTCTTAGAGTGGAATAAAACTTTAAAAACTCAAAAATAAAGCTGTGAAAAGCTGCATGATGAGAACATTTTATGTAAGCTTTGCACAATGTGAAAATTCCCAGGAAAGCAAAGGGCAGAGATCTGTCAGATTCACTTTTCTGGATTTGGCCCAGACTCAGGTCGGAATCCAGTTTTAGATGTGAAGACCCCAAAGTCTGGGAATTTGGATATTCTGTCACACTTGGGTGCTATCAGTGTGTAGCAGACAGTATTGTATCTCTGTATGCAGACAGTATGGTATCTCTGGTAGAACCATGGCATAAAAATACTAAGAACAAGCACTGATGGTGTTCTCCCTATTGAATTCCTGCCCATTCTTACTGCACCATAAACAGTTTAATAACCTAAGATAAAGTTTGTAGCTATGCACCCCAGGGAACGTTTCCATGCTGTGTGTGCCGCACGGCGTGCTGTGGCTCTGGTCCTTTCCCTCTGCTCGAGGCGTGGGTGCTGCCTGCAGGTGTTAGGCGGCACCGGCACCGTTGTCTCTCTGCAATTGTCTGCTCCGAGCACAGAAGGGGCCCGGCTCCCCTGGCGTGGCAGCACTGTGAGGGTCAAAGCCTGCTGCCTGGGGAGGAGGCGTCCCGCTCCTTGCACTGGCTGACAGAAATCCCAGGGAGGATCGTAAACAAGGGTTTATTTGAAAACGGAAGAAAGCTAACAAATTAAATGAGCTAGCAAAAGGAAAATGACTTTCTGGAAGACTTAAGTTACTGAATCTTGTGCCAGACCTGGAAGCAGAGGCAGTGGCTTGCCAGCAGGAGTACCCAAGACAGATGTGGAGCAGGATACTCATGGCTGTGAGCAAGACGCTGCAGGAGGCTGCTGCTTGGACTTGTGTTTTGGTTGATTGTGAGAGAGAAGTAAGAGGGACGCCCTGTTCTCGATGTTTTGCAATTGCTTTGTGGACAGTTATCATCCCTCTGAGAAAATGAGAAGGCCCTTTTCTTATTTTCTTTCCACTAGACCACTCAGTTTATGGCACTTTCAGAATGAAACTGAAAAAAACACCATTATAGTGCTGCTGAGGGCCCCTGGTATTAGCGCTGTGCTTTAGGTTGTCGTAAAGGAGCCGCGCTGCCCTGCGCCGTGGCAGAGGCACCAGCATGTCACTGATGGGGTCGGTGCTACCCTGCTGCAAAGACCTCAGCTGGGCCACCGAGCTCTGATGTCTGGGCTGCCTTTGGCCTCTGCTTAGTTTTTGAACTGGCAATTTATGAGGAATGGCCCATGTGGCTGAGCATGGGTAAATCAGTCTGTTCCCTTGGGAGGGCATACTGAAATACTCTGTACTTTTTGGAGAGAAATGAGCAAATCTTTCATCCTGCAGTGGTGCTGCTGAGAGGAGGCTTCGTGCTGGAATCTCCATGTCCTGGAAAGGGGTACATGGAAAAATAGGTATGGAATTGTATTAAAGAAGCCTTAGAAATATGAGTACCTATTAATTTATCTTTTTTTTTTGGTCTAACTCAATCTTGTTTAACATCTCCTCCCTTCAGCTGGTAGAAACAAGAAAACTATCAATACGTATTTACATTTTCTAACAAATTTGCTTAGACTCCATTTATTCCAGTTCTGAGTTTACTTTTCGGTAGGGAAGCTTGGTAATTTACTGGTAGGGAAGTTTGCTGGGAAAGTGCATTTGACCTTAATGTAGCAGTTGATTAACAGCAAATTAATTTGAAGTTGTAACCCTGTGGTCTTGCTTGTGGAAACCTAATAACAAGAGTCTCACTCAAGTACTTAAAGAGTAAGAAAACCTCATATGACTTGAAGTAATTGCTTCTAACACTGAGCTGCAGTAAATATTTATTTCCTGAAGGTTTTAACACAAAAAGATTTCAATAACAAATGTCTTTGATAACATTTCCAACTGTTATCAGGAAATGGGCAAGCAGAGAGGAGGAGATCAACTGATTACATGAGATATTTCAAATTCTTCAGCTGCTGCAATTTGCATCCAGCTGCAGGCCTCAGCCTGGAAGGGTCAGCACCAAGAGCCAGAGGAGAAACTCCACACTGATCCCTCACCTGGTGTCACTCACTGAGGGCTGTAGGGTCATAGGAGGGAGCAACTGCTTTGCAGTGCCAGTTTCAGCGTGTCCCCAAATAATTTTGCTGTTTTCCTTTACAGGTACAGATGACTTTGCTTTTTACATGAACCCCTTTCCTGCTGACTGTCCCTGGCCATTTTTTCCAGTGAGGGGTGATCATGCCCTTGAAAGACCTGTAAAATATAGTTCAAGGGTTCAGAAACTGCCACTGGGCAGACAGCTGTTCGCCCTAAAAGGCTGCAAGCATTATTGCTCATTGACACCTTGTCCTCCTGAAAACACCCTGTGAGATCATCAGCTCCGTCCTCACCCAAGCCTTTACTTCTCCTCTACCCGTCTATTGATACGGAGGTGTTGTCAGCCTGCTCCTTGTTCCTGCTTCCTACCTGCAGGCAAAATCTAATGACAGTGAGCAAATAGTGAGATTTGGACAGGGGTTGCTGATGGTGTAGGAGTGCGGGGTGGCTGCCGCAGAGTCAGAGGATGACATCAACAGTCCCGCTCCGCTGACAGGTTTGGTACCTGCAAAAAAAAAACAAAAAAAACGTTGGGCTTAGGCCTGTGCTCCTCTTGTGTTGCAGTTAATGCTGGCATTCACCAGCAAGCAGAGGCCACCGTTAGTTAATCTGACCAGATGTAGTTTAATGGGGTGGATAACAGCAGTGTCAGTGCTAAAGGGGTGATGCCATTCTCTGGCCTGGAAATGGAAGCAGGCTCAGGTCGCAGGGCTGTCTCTCCCTCACTTCGCTGCTCATGTGGGTGCGTGTCCTGGCTGGGACGACACGTGTTGTAGGCTTCCCTTTTGGAGCAAAAGCAGCTTTGTGGTTGGAATGAAATCTAAAGCCAGGATTTACCTTCCCATCCTCTGGCCACTGTTCATCTCCAGCTTTGCCTTTCCATCAGAGTTCGAGGGGGCTGTTCAAAGCATCAAGAGCAGGTTTGGTGAAATGGTCTAAGGATGGTCTTCTGTGCAGTACCCATCAGAGAATTTGCAGGAGTACAGTCCTTTGGAGATATTTTTGCATGTGCCCACAAAACCCAAGGTGGCTGCCAGCTGAGAAGCCCTGTTACATGGGACTTCCCGATTCCTCAGTGGCAGGCTCTGCAATATGCAATGTTTGAGGCCCAGCTCTCTCCTCTGCTCCAGCTACCCCAATAACACAGGTTTGATGTAGTCCTTTTCTCCTGAGTTACAAGCACTACACTTTTCTTACAGTATAGTGAAAGGAAACTAATACATTTCTGGTGATCAGAGGCAGTGGCTTGTCTCTGGAAACCTAGAGGTGGGTGCCCGTCCTCTCAAAACTATAGTAGGGATATGTCTTCCTGGAGGGTGATCCACGCAGAGAGCCCTTTCACCTGGTCGTACAAGCCTGTTTGAGGGACCCTTTCCCTGACAGTGTCTGTAGCCCAAACCTTACAGCCTCGGCTGCTGATGAGCATGAAGCAGAGATATGCATGAGGCTAATCTGCATTCATGATGTGAAGTGGGAGAAGGAGAGGAAGTCAAGAATAATCAAGAGATTATTGGGCTATTAAGACTTTCCTGGCTTATTCATTCTTCCACTACTAATCACTATGTTTTCTGCTTATAGATAACTAGGAATCCAGTAGCTTTACTGGCTGGCATAAATCAGAATGATTTATACTCGGAGAGGTACTCCACTTTTTTGGAAGGCTGAGCTGGTATTATAATGACCTTCTCCTTTTGATCTTGCTTTGGGTGTTGCAGAAAGTTTCAGTGCCACTGTTCATTCTGCATCATGTATCGCAGCAGTGCAACACCACTCTGCTTAGATTTAGAGCAGATCCGTGGGGAACTGCTTGAATCCCAACGAAATCTAAAAACTACCCCTTGAAAATGCATACACTAACACTGAGTTTTATATAACCCTCTTTTAGACACAAGCTAAATCTGGGGCTACCACTCTTTCAAAAGAAGTGCTCTCTCCCTAGAAAAAAAACAAAACAAAACAAGAAGCCGGCCTCTTCCAGCCAATTATTTCCAGGCCACCTAGCAGGAGTGAAATGATGTGAAATAATACTTCAGTAGCAGCCCTGAGTAGAAGGGTTGCATAACCACAAGCTGTCCCGAGCCCTATCTGAGTCAATGTTACAGAGAAGACAGGGCGCTTTTACTCCCAGCTAACGTGGGTGGTGTGGGTTTTGTGTTGGATGCTCATGCAGCCCGTTTCATTGTGACATTATAGGTGGCTGGATATACCTGTAAGCCAGGATGTTCCTTGCTTGTAATAGTAAGCCAATGACTGTAACAGCTGACTTCAAGTGAGGAGACCTGGGTTTAGCTGTGCTTACCACCGATTCCGTATGTGAACGCGGATAATTACCTTGCGTTCAGCTTGTTATCCTCCATTTCAGTTGGGAATTGTGGCACCAACCTTTATAAACCCTTTGGTGAACTTTGACTAATGTTTGTGGTAGGAAGTCAATCCAAACACTGTTGTTATGATAAGGAGGATTTCTGTTACAGGGGCTTAGAGGTTCAAGGGAAAAGAATTAGTTCCAGTTATTGAGTCTGATAATCATGATCAAGCCTCGGTAGCCTCCGGTTGAGCAGCACAGTCTGTAGAAAGGTTCTCTTTATCAATTTTCCAGCTGGCTTTATTTGGAGGTGGAGGAAATCCTCTCCTCCTCTGTGAACACCAGAGCAAGCAAGACAACAACTTCATGTACCGGCTTCTCTGTTTCAAGGATGATTTAAAAGAATCTGAGGGAGGCTCAAAAGTCACATCAGCATTCACATTTAGTTTCTTCTCCCTTTGCTCAGTGATGGTTTTAGTGGATGTTCAGTCAATTGCAACGTGAGTTGATCCAGACCTGTACTGAAAGCTCATACTAGGAGCTTTAAAAGTCAATGGTGTATATGCCTGGTACTTAGGTTTACTAGACAAATCAATAATTAGTCTGAGCATGCTAAATAGCCAGAACAAGCAGGGCAGAGAGACCTAGCATAAACAACATTTCACTCGTCTTCATTTTTGTTGAAGTGCTCATGTCTTGCCAAATGGCCAGTGTACATATGAACACAATGTCCCTGTTCTGAGGAGCTTTGTTTAAGAACAGCTAGGAAAGGGTAGGAATAAATATGTACATATTTTTAAATCCAAATCACTGAGATTCCCCAAGGAAGTATGGCATCGTGAGCTTTTTTGGCAGGTTTGAAAATAGGAAGTGTCCCTGTGCCATGCATGGGCTCAGAAGTGAGGAAAAAGGCATGGTCACATGGAACTATGCATGGGGTCTTGGTAAAGAGGCCCACAAATATAGGTGTGAGGACATTCATGATTTGAGAGCAAAGATTTTCTAAGAAAACAGTATTACCTTGAGTTGTTGCCTCAAAATCAGTCTCTGTGATGCTGAGGGGTTCAAAACATCCCTCTGTCCAGGCAGACCCGTTCCAAAAAGAAAAGAATAATAAATCACAATTTGTGAAATGAACAGATATGCAGAAAGAGAGCCTGGCTTTTATCTTGTGTCAGTGGAGTTGAACAAAAATGGCTTCCTCCATCAGTGGCACATTAGCTTTCATCCCCCTCCTTTGGCTAACATCACTAACATCTTCCATCACTGATTTGCTCTTCTCTTTGATGTACTTTTTTGTTTTCAAACAGCTTGTTCTTTCATAAGGAACAATCAGCTTCTCCTGTGGGCAGAACATCAGTAAACACACTAGAGAAAAACAGAATAGATGATAATATGAATTTATATTCTGAAAAAAAATCCTGTTCCAGAAAACTAAGCAAGATTTCTTCTTCCCCAATGACATTTCTCTAATAACCATTTCGTAGTAACAAGGCTATGAACAAAAGAATCTTAATAGCTTTAGGCTGCTGCACTATTCAGTCAGAGTCACCGTTCAAGGTGGAAGGATTTAGATGATAAGGATTTCAGCTGCTTTTGGTATTTTTAGCCTGAGCAACAATGGTTAAATGACAATATTTTAATATGTTTGTGCCTCGCATTTCAGCATTACACAGCCAATTTCTCTGCTAGGAACTGACACAAAGCAGCTTGAAGTCTGTGTAATTCTTTTCATTAACTTTAAAAAGCTTTCTAGCAGGCCTTGAAGTCAAGGTCAATATTGGTTTTATACCCTTAATCTATTATCCAGTGAGATAGATCAGTAAGAGGGCACAGCAACCCCTTTACAGATGGCCGGACCAAGGCAGTCAGAGCCACATTTGGCTGTGGTCGGTTTGACCAGCTGTAGCTCTGGCACATCTCCACCCCTTCCACCAGTCTGCAGCAGCTCTCCCTACCGAAGCCTGCTGAATCCTACTGGGTTCAGTACAGGGGCTGTGTCCTAGAGGATCCTTATAAAGTTGCAGGCTCCACCAAGTCATAAATGAGATCACGTTTTACTTAAAGCTTGTTGTTATATAATATATGTGGCACATAATATTTAGGAAGCTCTAGCAGGAATTATATAAGGGTTTGTTCTTGGGGTATTTAGAAACTGTCAAATTTCACCCAGTTTTTGCTGCCAGTGTTGGTCGAGATTTCCTCCACAGCCCTTCCCTAGACCACATCCTACTTATGGCTGTTTTCATAGCTGAACTATGCAGATATCTCAAGGTCAAGGTTATCTTTTTTCAGTCAGTGGGTGTGTCATGAACACCTCACATCGTGGGTTCCCTGGTGTTAGGAGTAGCCTTGTTAAACTCGTATAGATGCTTGTGAAGTCGATTATCCTATGGATGGGAGCCAAGATTCACTTTCTGGCTTGAAATTCATCACTTCTGCTTACAGAGGGTATCCTTCCTTTCAGCTTTTATTTATGACTCTTTTAGTAAATGTATTATGGTGGAAGGAATTATTATGACAGCTCTGGATAAAAACGTCCTTGACTTATATCATCTCTTCTCCTTATCATGTGGCAAAGTACAACTGGTTAATTTACAATTCATCCCATGTGAAGAACCTGCCCACATGCTGTAGAAATGTTTGTTATTTTCTTCCTTTGGACACCTGTTCAATTGCCCGTGGATTGGCCAGCGTGCCTGTAAACAGGGGTCTCCAAAGGGACGTCCCAGCTGGGGACAGCTGGGGTTCACTCCCTCTCTGCTCCTCTGCTGTTTTACCTCCTTCATCACAAGGAGATGTGAAAACAGGGTGTGGAAATCAGCCCTCCTTTCCTGCTTTTTCTCTCACTTGATAGATGCAGAGACTGGGGTAGGGGAGGGAGTTCTACTTGTAATATGCCCTAGAAGGGAGTAAGGCTTAATATTATTTATTTGTTTATTTATTTAAGTGTCAAAAATGATGATCTGATTATTTCAATGTTTACTCTGTCTATTAAAGGATGAGGCTTCTGTGTACATTTCTAGGAAATCCAAGCCTTTCTTTGCAGGGAACGCTTTGTTAATGACTTCTTTTGCGTGAGCTCCCTATACTTTGTTTTCATCATTTAGGCTCCTGCTATCGGGAAGATGAATGGCTGGTTGCTGGTGGCTGTCACTGTTATCGCTTAGCGCCAGGTGATATAGTAGTAGCCTGCACTGAGTATGTTCTCCCTCCACTTTGGACATGCAGCTTATCCATAAAACGAACAGTTTTTTTCACATTTGTCATCCCTGTCCTTGAAAATAGAAGCAGATTTGTGGATGCTCCCCAGTGTCCAATACACATCTCGTTCACTGCAGCAGAAGTTGATGAGTAACCCGGAGATGGGGAAGGGGAAAGACGTGGCTGCCAGTAAATAAGAGCCACTGGAGGCAGAAGCAGAGCTGGGCAGACAGGTAGCGAGGAATGCCAGATACATGGACTAGATGGGTTGTCATTGAGTTTTTCTGTTTGTCCCTGCTGATTAAACCTCTCATTTGGATCTCATGGGGGTGTGATTCTGAACTCCTTCCACTTCATGCCAAGCTTTTCAGACTGAAGCGTTCATCCTGGGAAATCTGTGTTTCGTTTCACTTGCTGCACTGCTGTATTGGAGATCTGGTATCAGATACAATCAGTGACCAGCCTGGTTTCAAAAATCACTATCACTTATTGCAATAGATTGATCATTGTTCTTTGGAAAATAGGTCTCATATTAGGTGCCTAACACCAAGCCTTCAGGATTGCCAGATCCTCTGGAAACTTTTGTCTTTAGTCATATGAGCAGGGCCCTGTCCCCCTTTCCCTGCCTTCTCTAGGGAAACAGGATGCTGTTGTCTTACTCAGCACAGCTTGTATCCATCTGGCACTGCAGCCATCTAAACCCAATTAGAGAAAGCACAAGAAAGAAAAAGCAGAGAAAGCTGATTTTCTGAAATTGTGCTACCTTTGTTACCAGTCTGTGATCAATGTTGTGGTAATTGGTGACAACAGCTGAGGCAATGCTGGTTATTACAGAGGGTGAATGTCCATATCCGTCATCTGAGTCTGCTTATCTTCAAATCAGAGCATGGGGTCATTAAAACAACATAATATTATTACGTTGGTGGAACAGACAGTCTGCTAAATTCTTGGATACCAGATGGCAAATGCAGCTTGAGTTGGCAAATTGTTGCTCTTCTTCCTGCCGTGAAAAGGCTTTTTAGCTACAATCATAATAAAAACAGAACAGAAAACCAAGGAGAAATTTCCTTAATCAAACATAAGAGATTTGAAAGAAAATAGGAACATCAAAAATGTTAGACTAAAGTATAAGAACAGATTTTGTTCCAGTGCATTCTTATTTATTCTTCTTGTATGACAGCTCTGAGGGCAAAGCCTGCTGATTTTACTGTACAGAGAACCCCAATGACCTTAACAGGAATTTATTATTAAAATATGGTAAAATAAAATGAGGAAAGGGGTGATAGTGTTAAAAAGGTAGAATTAATAAGGAATAGCTGATGATAAGGACCACAAAAGAAAAAAAACTCTTAACTTGTGGAGTTGTGTCTACATACAAGCTATGTCACTCCAAATAAGACTACGCGAAGCCTTGGAGGTTTGCTTTAGTAGGCTGTCATGTCCTGCTGGTGGACTTGGTGGATGGAAAGATAAATCTTCCCATCTCTAATTTCAAAAAATCTAGGAAACTTTCTGAGGTCTTGTAAAAGCGAAGAGATTATGTTGCCTTTTCAGTATATGCATATAATGTGCCTTGAAATGCAATCATAAAAACCTCTGCTAATTTAAATCCCAAAGGCAATCAGTGTATTTTGGTAGAAGTCTCAAGAGACCTAAGTTGCCTAGTCTTCACTGTACAAACAAATAAATGCCACTTGTCCTGTAATTTTCATCATGGGATCAAAATATGTTTGGTTTCATATGTTCTCAAAGATGAGGGTTCCAATTTCTATGAGTCTGGCATTTCTTTCTGGTGGTATCACTCCTGGCCGCATCCTGTAATGCTTTCAGACGTTGTGGGGAGTGCTTTAGTCTGTGAACGATACCAGGACAGCCTCTAACTTTGTCACATGTGGATCTAAATGTAGAATCCAATTTCTTTTATTTTTTCTTTTTCTTTTTTTTTTTCTTCTTTTTTTTTTTTTCCTGGTAACAAGTCTTCCCCAGATATTCCTTCCTGAATGAGTAGGGCCTTAAGTAAATGAAGTAATTCATGCTAATTTTGATAGAGAGGATTCTGTAGGAGAAGTTGAGGTTATCCATTGAAATGCCCTCTGCCTCTTCCTGTATGTAGCACACCATGTGTGCTGCTCTCAGACCTATTGCTGTGTGTGAGAACAGGGGAACAGTTGTACAGGGGCCAGCCAGAAGCCCACCTACCTCCATCTCTCTTTGCCAAAGCAGATTCATAAGGAAAAATAAAGAAAACGACAAGCATCTAATGATACTTCTCCTACTCTCTAATGACTTGCAGGTTGGGGATTTCCTGAGCCAGAAAACATATTACTGACTTTGGAAAGTGGGCCATTTGCCCCAGACAAGTGGTTTGTGATATGATTGTCCCATTCATTTTGCTGGCACCATTTAGAGAGCATTTTGATCAACCCAGATTCTTGCCTCAAACTAGAGTGCTCATTTGAGTCCTGATTATTTATCGTTGTTACGAGTTTTCCTGTTTGTGGCCTTCTCATTTAATGACGAGTGCTGCAGATGGCTTATAAATTGAGACATATTTTAAACTAAGTATGAAGCTGGTTGTGTAACCTCAGCTGCCTTGGGATTTATACTGGAAAAAAAGTACTTGCAAGTACTCAACAATCACTGCTCAGTGAATGAAGGCATGGATGTCATTTTACATCAGCTCTACTTGCTTACATTCCTTGTGGCTGGAGGCAGAATTTAAAAAGCCATTGGATATGGCTGATAGAGGGAGGTAATAAAACAGCACAGAGGAAAAAAGAAATGCAAACTTAAAAAGATAACAGCATCACTCTAAAATGAGCTCTTCCTAAGGTCTGTGTTTTTAGGGAAAAGGAATTGCTTGTCTTCTGTATTGTATTTTCTGCTGCACAGGCAGAAATGAAGAAAAAAGAAAAGAAGAGAGAGAAAAGTGAGGAGAAGAGAAGAGAAGAGAAGAGAAGAGAAGAGAAGAGAAGAGAAGAGAAGAGAAGAGAAAAGAGAAGAGAAGAGAAGAGAAGAGAAGAGAAGAGAAGAGAAGAGAAGAGAAGAGAAGAGAAGAGAAGAGAAAAAGAAAATATAGCAGTGCAGTTGTAGCTTAATACTCAAAAATCAAAGGAAAAAACAAAGGAAAGGTTTATGCTGTGAGATTCTCAGGATGTGATTAACCACCTCATCTTCCCTGCTGTCAGGTTTCTTTGATGACTGAGGGGACTTTGACAGGTAGAGGAAACATTTGAAGGAGCTGCTGTGCACCTCCTGACCTCCTCTGTGAAGCCCCTCAATTTGCTCATCTGAGTGCTGATGCCTTGCTGTTGTTCAGTAGCAGCATTTATGGTGGCTTAATACCATCCTCAGACGAGAAGGGAACCTGCAGCATCCTGACAAACAGTGACCTGGCTTCTTGCCATGGCCTTATCGTACTGTGGCAGCATTGCCTGGTGCACAACAGTGGCCACAACACCAGCAAGGCCAAGGCACCACAGTCTGATGCAAACTGGTGCAGGTCTTCTCAGTGACCCAGCAGCTCCTGTAACTGCATTGCACTTGCTGCCCTGGCTTTCCATCAGCTACTAAACAAGATCATGTTGTAACTGTGTAGCTGCCTTGGGCCTAAGCTAAATACCAGATAGCTGGGAGGAAGGTGGTTCCCAGAGGTGCTCCCCTGGTGTCCTGGGTCAGGTGTTTTCTGTACTGGTAATGTTTTCTTCTGATTTTTTTTTTTTTTTTTTTTTTTTTTTTTTTTTTTTCCAAGAGGTGATCTGTGATTCTGGGCAAATTCAACGTGAACTGTCATGCATCTTCTCCTGTCTGGGCAGGATGAATACTCTTGACCTTTGCCTTCTATAACAAAAAAAGCAGAATAATGTGTACTTTCAAAACACTCTCAAAGGCCTTTGAGAAGGAAATATATCTGCTATAGTGAGACAGTCAGGGTTCCACAGCATTACGTGTTCAGTGCCATTTGAGAGGCCGTAGAATACCACATGGGCTCTTGCTGTCTGTCCAGAGGGGTGAAGGCCTCTCATGGATCCTGTGTTGTATCTGCTAGGCCTGTGTGGACGACTCCAGTGCTCCAGGACAGCCCCATGCAGCTGAATCCGGACAACTGAAAATATCCTTCAGCTGAATCCAGGTGTCCTGAGGTGGGACACATACACACCCATACTGTATACGTGGTGGAAGTTGGTCACAGCCAGCAGTGGTGGGTGCAGAGTGAGAACCTACGCGGGGGGGAGCACAAAGCCACTCCCGGCCCAGTGCTGTGCTCCGGTTGCAGTAAGCCTGCAGGAACTGGCAGACCTTAACATGACACCAGTGAAAGTTTTAGCTAGATAAGACCTGAACTTAAAAAGAAGTGTAAAGTCATTACGACTTAGATCACGACAACCTCATTCTTGAATATCCTCTGGCTGCCTTTGGCCATTTTGGCAGTGCAAAGCTGCTGCAGCTAAGCATGAGCAGCTGTACTAGGACACAAATGCTTTTACAGTTCTGCAAGAAGCAGAACACCAGCCAGTCAGGCTTGTTCAGTACTGCATGTCAATTTTCACCAATGCAAAGTGGGTGTAAGATGTGACCTGATCAATCCTGTCCTCTTCCTTGCTGCGCAGAGGGGGGAGGCCCTGGGGGAGCCGTGCGTGTGCTTTGATGGAGCTACTGACAGAGAGAGTAAGTTGTATGTCACCAGACAAGCCCACACTTACACAAGGCATATGGTGTGTAGGACAATCAACCTTATATCCAAGGTGGCTTTTGACTGACAGCGCAGTTTATGAAAGCATTTCTGTGTGGTAGAAGCCAGCCTCCAAAAACCCAGCCACAAAAAGCTACCTGAGCAGGGAGGCGTTATGGTGTGGGCCAATTCATTTGCCTGTAGAGAACATAGTGCTTGTGGCAGCTGCTTTCTCATCCCAGGAACCAATTTAGCATCCCCTTCTCCTTATCATTCAGACAATAAATTACACTTTAATCTAAATCTTGTACATTATTCCTACTACAATACCTGGGCATTTTCCCCATATCTTTTTTCAACATCTCCCTTGGATCCTCTTTATCAGGTATATTGTTTCATATTAAGTGAGTTATTGGGTTTGCCAGCATGAAAATGAGCAATTTATGCTCAGCATGAAAATGAGCAATACACTGTCCTTAACATTATTCCCCATCAACAAACAACAGATAGCCCAAGCTGCAAATTTACCTAAATTTACCTAAAGAAAATAAACTAAGATGATGTGAGGAAGTATCTTATTTGGATGGAGTTATCTCCTGAATATTCTGCCTTCAGTCAGCCATGTGCATGTGAAGTCTCTGTGAAAAAGCATGTCAGACAGAGGATGGGGACAGGGAGAATTGTTATCACCAACCAACACAGTGCTGATACGAGTCTGCTGCAATAAAATTATTTATGCATGGGAGTGTGCCTTCATCAGGGGATCTTACAGTGCCCAGCTCTTTAATATTCTCTAGCATGCCAATCAAAGTATGCTACAGATCATGGAACAGGGGGCTCACCTTGATGTCGTTGAACTTAGAACAAACACTTGAATACCATGTTGATGGGATTCAAGTTAATTTGCTAGATTTTGAACTATTCATTGCTCCACTGTCTGAAGTAAATTACAGTTTGGACCAGAGTCTGTTGTCATCAGAGTTGGGCTGTACGTCCATGCAAAAAGTTAGTATGAGCAGTAAGCATTGCAGTAAAAACTGGTGAATGCAGAAAATTCTTGGCTCTTGTGGAAGTGATGGCTGCTGCAAAATCACAGCAGGAAAGCAGGTGTTTTGATTCTCCACCAGAAGGGTGAAATTAAATTTTGATTCAAGTCTGGCAGCCATTTATCCGGGTTCACCTTAGCTGCTGTTGTACACCATGTGATGGTTATGTTCTTGGGGCATCCAGAACAACTCTTGCAGGAGACACTGAAATGACTCAGTAGTTAGTGGCAAATAAATTCTAGGAATGTTGAAATGCTTAGTTTGGGTCAAAAACTATAGAAATCTTTGTTCAGCATGCTGCATTTATGCAGAAATCCATTTCTATTTTTATTTTCTGTATTTCCTATTGTTGGCATTTGCATTTAATAAGATCATAATATTTCAAAGCTTAAATAGAGTGAGATGAAAACAAGCTTGGTGCCTTTCAATACTTAAAAGGGGACTATAAGAATGGTGGAGAGAGACCTTTAGAAGGGCATGTAGTGATAAGACAAGAAGTAACAATTTGAAATTAAAAGAGGGTAGATTTAGATTAGATATTAGGAAAAAATTCTTCCCTGTGCAGGTGGTGAGGCCCTGGCACAGGTTGCCCAGAGAAGCTGTGGATGCCCCATCTGTGGAAGTGTTCAAGGCCAGGCTGGATGGGGCTTTGGGCAGCCTAGTCTATTGAGAGATGTCCCTGTCCATGGCAGAGTGGTTGGACAAGATGATCTTTGAAGGTCCCTTCCAACTGCAATCATTCTGTAATTCTAGGATTCTAGGTTTCTACATGACCACTGCATTGCTGAGATTCTTGCATAGCACTTTTCCAGGAAAATTTAATATTTGTCCTGCAAGAGAAAGCATAGACTTGACTGAGGCCTGTGAACATGAAAGGCAGAAATAACAAGCCATAGGTTTTTATTTCATTTATTTATTTTTAATTCCTTTTACATGAATACCTACACATTTATGTTACTCTATGGGCTTCAGTAGAGATCATCTTAAATAGCACTCCCAAAAAAGAGAGTGACTCGTATCATGCCTAATTTCTGCATGAAACCAGGGTTTCAGTTGGGCGGTGAGCAAGAGGGATGTCTGCGATGGGTTGGTTTATGTCCTGCATTTTTAAAATCAATTTGAATACAGCTAGAGATTCTCTACCACAATTACCCTCATCCTCCTTGCTGCTTGTATGTCACACTTGCTTTTTTTTATCAAATAGCAAACTCTTGAGGGCAATAAGTTCTTTTATTACTATTATTATTTTAACTCATCCCACTGTTTGTATTGTGTCTAGTACAATTGGGGTTCTTTTCTTTCTTTTCCTTTTTTGCCTGCTATTGCACTATAATGATTAAATAGCAATGAAAGGAATCTCTGGGGCTAAAGCATCTGCCTAAAATCTGAAGTTTCACAGAATGATATTCCTTTGTGCCTAAACTAAGGTTTTGCTGTGCTTGCGTACTACCATTTTGTGACACAGCAAACTGCACAGCAGCAAGCTGAGGGGTATTGACAAAACCAGGAAATTAGGAGAAAGGCAGCAAATTTAGAAGAAACATAATTATATATATATATATATATATATATTTCACAACAATTCATGAAAAATGCTGGCTAAAATGCATGGGTGAGCTCTGAAAGCATGATGTGTCTGGGATTGTCTATATCAGTATTTGATGCGAACAGCACTGGGTCTAGAGACTGGGTCTAGGCAAGATAGGTGTTTTTTTTCCTGACAGTCTAAATGGACAGTGGTTGGATAGTCTACCTTTAACAGCTGTGTGAGGCAAAGGTATTTGCAACGCAGTTGCATTGCTACAGTGTTGGACTCTGCTCACTAACACAGACACATGACTGAACCTAGTCCTCTGGAAGTGGAAAGCTTAGACATGTGTTTGTGAATGCAGAGCTCTGGACTCCTTTGCCCTCGATTGGCTGGTTAACACTCTGCAGATTTTACTGCAGCAATAGATTTTTTTTCTTTTTTCTTTTTTCTTCCCTCCCCCACCTTGCTCAGAAGCAAATTATACTTTATTTTGGGTGTAACCCTGTGCTTGTTGCATGTGTAAGTTCATTGTTTTGTTCCTTGGTCAGTGCTAGATAATTCCCAGTTACTGTCTGAGTTTTGTCTTTCTCTCCTGCTACTTCTTTCTCTATCTCTTGGGAATTAGTATAAGCAGGAAGACCTAAAAACAGCTTAGCTTCACTTTCAAGTCCTAAATAGGAGGGTTTTAGGTATATACGTGTGAGCTTCTCTCCCAGCCACCTTAGAAACACCCCGTATGAACATACCAGCTGTCTGTCCTCTGCAGCAGTGCACTGCAATGGCAAAGTCTCTGGTGTCGGTCATGGTGAGTAGCAGTATTTTCCCAGTGGTCTGATACCTGTTTTTCAAATGCTCTCCTCCGCACCTGCGTAATGATATTTGAATGATGGCCCATTAAGCAGAGGGGGGTAGAGAGGAAATGCTCTTTGGGATAATAATGGGGAAGTATCAGCCCTGCACCACCCACCATGTACCACGTACACTACTTACAAAGTAGGTGTCACACAAGCTGGGGAACAGGAGGGCCAATTGATGTGTGGAGGCTGCACTGTTGAGTCAGTGCCACTGGAAAACTGTCCTGAAACAGAGGCAGAAGTTCATTCACATTCGTTGTAACTAGCATCAGAAAGAGTGATGAGCTGATACGCCCTTCTCTCTGAGATGACCTGCCCTCAGTGGGCATGCAGCAGGGCTCAGCTACATGCAGACTCCTCTGAGCCTGTAGCAGACAGGCTGCATTTCATTTATTGGTCCCTCTCTCTAGCAACTGAATAGAGGAGGATGCCAGACATCACCCAGTTTCACAGTTAATGTGCTGAACTTGTTTCCAAGGTAAATATTGGACTAGATTTTGGTAATTTTCCACCTCTCTCCCTATCTCATTCTCAATCTCTACAGCAGTAAATCAGGCGGGAGGGTGTGGGAACAGTCTGTGAACTCCTTCACCTCAACACACTGTGCTCTGAGCTCCTACCTGGAGTCAAGGAGCTTGGGTGAGATCATGTGCTTTGTGTGAATGAAGTCACTTTTAGTCTTAGGTGCTTGCTGTACATTCCCACACTGTTTGTGCCATGTAAAATAATCTTCAGGTTGCTCAGGTTGCATGGTTTTGAGAGGTGTCAGTGGGATCTGGGGATTGCGACCTTGGACTTACTTTCTTCCTTCCACCTTTTTCTTCTGTAAGTGTTTCAGTGCCATCGGTACCACATCTGTGCTAGCTGCAACAGCTTGTGGCAGGCCTACATGTGGTGGTTTCAGACTGGTTCCATTGATTTCCTTCTATTCCCTAGCTCAGCACCTGGGAAGGAGTATTTCTGATTATTTTTTTCACTCTATTTGGGCACAGAAGATCCACCTCAAAATGGTTCTGCAGATAGCCTCTCTTTCTGGCATGCTAAAGTGGATTTCTGTCAGTCTCTGAGGACTTGGCTCTCTTCTGAGGCGTTATCAACTTCCATGGAGTCGAACAGAACAACTTAGCAGAGGATTCAGCACAGAGTGTTTTATGTCTTTCTTTCCCCAATGACACAAATGACAAACATTAAAAACAATCAAACAAACAAAACCAAAAAGAATGGGGAACAAGCTTCCTCCGTGCAACTAGCAGCTCAGCTTGAGAGCCCTGAACATATGTAGAGAGGGTTTTAGATAAATAAAAATGTTACAGAAATCCAGATTTCTCTCATACAGTCCTGACTTTAATGAGTTACTTTCCAGTTAAAATCTCTCTTTGGTAACTGCTTGTGTGAAGTTTTTCCATCGTCTTCTGTCGGTCCCTCTCTGCCTCTGGGTTCTGGATCAGTGATGAATGCATGGTTGCTTTTTTAATGAGGCACGCTCAGGGCACAGGACGCTGAAGAAGGAACTACAGAACCCTTTTGGCAGCTTTGACACCAGTTCTTTTGGTGGTCATGAGCAAGTCACACGGCCTTCCTTCTACCAAGTTTCTTCTCAGAATAACAGGAGTCATTCCCTCTTTTCTGTCTACATCACTTGAATTTTGTGGATATTATTTTAGCAGTGTACTGGACGAAGCTGTGGATTGCAGCGTTCCTCATGGCAGTTGCAATTGCATGTGGAATGTCCTGGAGGTAAGGAGCGGAGCAGACACCTCAGATAACCTGTGCTCTCAGGGTTATGAAAGGAAATTCATGTGAGCAGCATCACGCACCTTTGGGAGCAGTGGTGTGTGTTGGCGCACCCTTGCTTTCACTTGTCCTGCCGGAATAAGAAAAGGAGTGCCTTCCATTAAGAATCATGATGACAGTGTTTGCAAATAGAGCTTTATTTCTGAGCAATTGAGGAAAAGCACGTCAGCAACAGTTGCTCTGAATGAATAGTGTGATCTGAATTCTGCGATTTCATACAGTGATTCAGTGACTTTGTACTTTTTTCTCTTTTGCTGGAATGAAACAATACATTTTCATGCCAGTCTGTTGTCTTTTAATAGTGTATTTTTTATTACTCTGTGTTGAGATAAATTTCCTTTGATTCCCACAACAGATGATAAGAGAGAATTAAAAAAAACCAAACACCAAAGGCTTGCAGTTAAAATACTCAGGTGAATTAAACAAGAAATAAGGCTTAAATCAGCTGAATCAAATTACTTTTTGGTTGTGAAATTACCTCTGAGTTGTGAATCAGAAGATTTGGCTCCTGTTTCTCCTGAACATTTATTTGTGGTTTTCAGCCCCAATAAGTTACTTTGCACTTCCTAACACTACAGTTTCATCTGAGCTTTGCAGGTGTACTGCCCTCCAGGTACATACTGGATTCGGTTTCCTGATGAGCAAGCCAAGACACAGAAGTCTTCGGTGAGCCGCTGAAGGTGATGCAGAGGGTGAGCCGGGGCAGGTCCACAAAGCGAGTGCAGGACCCTGTGCGTTGGCTGAGCTGTTACAGCTTGACGAGTGAGCTCATTTCCACGGGGCCCTTAGTGTGGCTTGGAGGTCACGCTGGTAGGTTTGTGTAATTTGTTAAAATGTATTTTAGTAGATGTGGGTACAATATGAGCACATCGCTGGGCTGTAACCTGGATTGTAAAGAGCAGCAGCATGACATCATCCCTGCCTATTAGGCAGACAGTGATCTCTGCAGCGCAGGGGGAGGGAATACACTGCCCCTGGATCTCTTGCTCCAGAGCAGGCTCCACGGATGTGAATAAAATAAGTGATCAAAAGGGGAAGATCTTCAGAAGGAAATGATCAGTGGGGTTGCAGAAGGGAATTCTCTTGCTTTGGTTTCATGGGGAAGAAAGAAGGGAAAGCCACGGGAGCCATGAGAAATCAAAGCATGAAATACTCACAGGGAACAAATGGTTGGTAGCTTTAACAACCATTTTAACAGGGTCAGAGAAGAATAAAAGGACTTACTGAATTCACTTGCTGAGACAGAGCTTATACAATGGTCCTTTGGCTGGCAGAATGGAAAATGGCAGCAATCCTGGGAGTTCGAGAACAACCCTTGGGCTGCAGACACATGATTACATGCCAATGAAGAATACAGTTAATTAAGGACAGCAGAACAGAAGTAGCTATACTTTGGTGCTTTGCCTTGTTCTTCGTTATGACTGCCCTAGCTGCTTTTGGAAGCTTCCAAAATTTGCTACAAAAATGTCGTAGTTCTCTATTGCATGGAAACATTGTGAAGGATAGTTACAGGATACAGAAGGATATTGAGGTTCTGTTCATACAGAATAGTTCCTCTCTGAATATGACAGGATATCGTCCTATCCCCTGCTATCAGCTGACCCTGCTGCTGGCTCTGCGGAAAATGTGGTGGTGGTTTTATCTTGCTAGGTAGCTGAACTCTACAACAACTGCTCCCTCACTCCCCCTCCTCAGAACAGGAGGGGAAGAAGAAGAAAACAATTCACAGTGTGAGATAAGGATAGATTAATTAAAGGAAAAGTAATTATTAAGGTAAAAATATTATTAAGGGAAAATTAAATAATTTAACTAAAGAGAAAAGAAAAGGTGGGGAGGGGGAACCAACTACCACCACCAACACCAAACAACAACAAAAAAAAAAACACAAGCAAACTAAACCCTGTTCAGAATGAAAGCCTAATGGGGAGACTGTTGAGAGTCTTCAAGGCAAGAAGAGAAGAGAGATGATGAATAACTGGGTAATATACATTAAGGGCACGTTTTGTTTCATGTTAGAGCAGAGGCTAAAGAACTCCAGTTCCTTAAGTCAGTGATTATCAGCAGATTTTAGGTACTTCAGAGGTTTTGATTCCAGTAGAGAAGCCAACCAAAGGTTTTATCTGATTTTAGTAAGAGCACAATAAGATCAGCACTGGGGACATAACAAAAGCCTCATGGGATCTGGAATATCATACTGAAGTTTTTTAACATCTGCTAACCTTAATTGATCTACACAGGACAACAGATTGGGATGTTCTGAGATGCAGTGTTGTCAAGCCTCAGCAGTTTTCTGGACTTTGCACTAGAAATGCCTCTTCTTGTTTGCACATCTTTCATCATGAAAGACCAAGCTGTGTAGAAACAAGCCAGCTAAATTCAAGCTGTGATCTCTTCTGCCACGCTGGTGCCCAGCAGTTCTATTAACTATGTCTATTTTGTCTAGGAAAAAGGTCCAAACAAATTTACTTAAGCATCAGTTTAAGTTAAGGAGTAATTGTACAACCATTTCTTTAGTTCATAGCCATCCAGCTCCCTGGCACTAGTTGTGTGTTAGCAGACATATTTTTGCGTCTGTGTGAAACATCTGGTTTCTGAAAACAGGCAAGATATTTTAAAAAGTGTTTTAACTGTTTCCCCACAGGAAATAGAGTCCTGCAGCAAACGCAATTCTGTGTAAAATGGTTTATGTGGCAGAGTAAAAGACTTAGGTGAAAAAGAGGGTCCATAGTATTCTGAGCATCAGGCTTTCTGTGACTTGTGGTCACCCACGTTTGCTGAATTTTATTCTCCCCACCACCTTGAGAAGACCTGCCTCATTTCCCTTCTCCCAGTAGTGATCTTGCCTTCAGGTTGTCCCTAGCTGCCTGTGAGATGAAAGCATGCACCATCCAAATGCAACGCTGATGAAGGCAGTGGCGTTGTAAGGACACCATATGTCCTGTTGATGACAAGAGACATTGTCATTGACATTGTTTTTGCCGACTATCTTTTTTTCAAAGTTGTAAAGGAACCTTGAAAGGACTGCAAAATCCATTTATAATGTCTGAAACTGCCACTTGTTTTTTCTAGGAATATTATCAGAAGTCTTGCAAACTTTTGACAAGATGCAACCTGCATTTGAGCACTACAGTGTTTCAGCCCCTGTCAACTCCAGGAGAAATCACCAGTCAGACTACTTCCTAGATGAAATATTACTTAAGATTCAAATTTACGTGAGTTTCAGGTTAGATTCTTTGTTACATTCATGGCAAAGAGCTACAAAACTCAGAATGAGTTACCATGTCATGCATTATATGGCTTTGTCCATGCATTGAATTAAAAACATTTTACAACACCTAAGTGCCGTCATCCCCAATTACAAATGAAGAAGGGGAAGCATTAAGAGACTTGCCAAGGGTAACAAAACTTGTCACTGGGAAGAGCTGGAAACATGGCCTTGACCCATGAGCTCGGTATTGCTCAGAGTCCTCCCATCACCTCCTAACAGTTCGGAGGGGAGATCCTAGCTCAGCTGAAGCTGTGCAAGTTTGACAGCTGACTTCAGTGAGCCCAAAATATAATCCCATAGGACTATTCTGCCTTTGTTTAGATTATCCAAACTTCTCGTGACAGTCAATCAGTCTGGACTCTTTAAAGCTTTCTTTCTTCTTCCATGCTGGGGCATATTTCCTTCAGAAGAAGGAAATATCTTGTGCTTCATCTCAGCTGTGATGTGGCCTGTAGGTTGTGTCTGCTTCACAGTCTAGACAGAAGCTGATTAACTCCACTACACATACTGCACTAAAAATAATACTAAGTAAACGTATATGTATATATTTTTAAGTACATTAATTGTTTGATTCATCCTCTAGAATTTATTTTTAAAGACAATGTGAAATGAGTAGAAGTTTCCATTGTTATATCGTCAATGAGTTGGTCAATGAGTATTACAACAAATATGAATGCCAAGGAGACAAACTCACACCCATCGCTGGGGACGCAAATAAACTTCTATTAACCGGAGCTCCAAAGATCAGCACAGCCTGTATTTCTTGGATCATATTCTGCTCATTTACTTCTTGAGGATTATAGCTGAAAGCATCAAAAGATTTGAAGATGTGGAAGCAACTGTCTACTCATTTGTTTATTCAGTGCAGGAATATGTTTGCATTAGGCAGCCATCCAAAAGCAACTTCTATTAAAAGAGAATGGGTCACAGCAGGACACTTAAAAATGCCTTTTTTCAGTAACATGCTGCAAGCACCCATTATTTCCAGTTGTTTTGTAAATGAATGAGATTTACTTTCTTATGTATTACTTACAAAAAATAAAGCAGAATCAAAAGAAGTCTTATATAAGTGGAAAAATCAGAGACATAAACAGATACATTTTTGTTATATTTAAGTACTATTAGACAAAGTGATAGTGCCAAGTGGGTGCAGAAACTAAAGAAATTCCCATATTTAAGGAGCAATAGCAATGCAAGTTAGTCAAATAAGACAAAAATAATGCTTTGTGCTGTCATGTCTCAAAGGGAAGCATGACCTTTCCAAGATCATACAGAGCTGAAAGCCACCACCCTCATTCATCCTGAATTGCAGCTTGCTCTTAAATCAGAGCTACAGCCAATGCAAAGGAAACAGGAACCGAGATTAGGTTCAGGTTGCTAAATGCGCAAACTTGCCTGGGTTTTTCTCCTGTTGCTCCTCATATCTTCCAGGTTAAAGCCAACACATGGACAGCTCGTTAGCATGAGCTGGCTGGTGGGCAGCGCTGTGTAAAGGCATGATAAATTGATTACATGTCCAAGGACTGAGTTTTTCGTACAGCTGAGGGGCAGGATCAGGATTTTGTACAACTGTCCTCGAGATAGTTTTCTCTTTATGGTCATTTTAGCAAATTTGTGTAATCCATAATAGAGTTTTCTTGTCCTGCAGAATTGAAAATGAATGCGATAATCTGGAAGGTAATTAATTGACAGTCTTTCAAGAGGATGCTTATGTCATCCATTGTTTTTTTTTTTTTTTCTGAGCAGGTCTCTGTTTTTCTGGGATACTTCCTACGTTGGTCAAAATTGCGGGGCATTAGGAAAGTTTCAGATTTAAACTCTGTTTTAACTGTTAGAAGGTTGCATCAGTTCTTATTTCCCTGTTCAACACTAGCTTGCTTAACCAGAGTGAAATCTTCTGTTCCTCAAGTCTAATATATACTCTTATTTGCTGTTTGGGAAATATGTGGAATTCTTATATGAATAACAGATAAGTGAGACCATATGTGGTATAATAGGTTGTATTCCCATTATGTTGCTCTTGGCACCTCTCGTATCCTCTGAGTAAGTATAAAACCGTGTCTCCCTTTCCCCCCTCCTCACAAGAACATAGGCTCAGTCCTGCATTTGCCATTGTGCTGACTTCTAATGAGCCAAAAAAATCCAGTTACAAGCCTACCCTCAAGACTGTGTGAGTGCACCTCTTAAAAAGTGATTAATTTTTACATGGCTCACTAGGGTGTTTAGGGAAAGAGAGATGTCATGGTGTTTGGCCCTTTTGCTTGCTGGAAAGGCGAGGCGCAAAATGCATTTGGGAAAGAGAAGTATGAGTGCATGAATCTGGATCTATTTGTGTTTTTATCAATCTGCATTTTGAAGGAATTCTAAAAAGCTAGTGGGGTGGTTTTGGAGATCTCCGTCTGGAAAGTTGTTGAGGATTACAGCTTAACTGGTGAAAAATCAGTACGTTTAAGAACAAATTCATGGTAATACAAATAATCAAGACATTTGCATGGTATCAGAGGCATGAAACCGATGTACTTGCATTGGGGGTAAAACTTTAAAGAAACTTGCACATAACCAAAACTGGGAGTAGACTGTGAGGGCCAAAACAGGGCAGTAAGATGGGTTGTCTTCTTGCCAATGAATCACCCAGCAGGATCTTATACTGGAGCTGGAAAGAACTGCAACAACCAGGCCACAGGACACAGGGTGCTATCTTAAGGATTGCATCTAATCCACAGCCATTGAAAAATGTTACGATCTTCAGAAGACCTTACGGAAAAATGATGCTTGTTCTCCACACGCAGAATTTTTACTGGGAAGGGGTGGGGGGAGTAGTAAGGGAAGGGGGAAAATCTGGTTTCCATTGGAAACATTTTAAAATGGAAATTTCCAACCACCTCTATAGTTAATGAGGAAATAGAACATTTTGTTGCAAAGATTTCATTGGGAAACAATTTCCGTTTTTCATCAGAAAGCTTTCCAGCCCGGTTTTTCCAAGCGGCTCTAGTTGTCTCACACAGTGGCTGCTGGAAAGCTGGTGGAACAGATGGGAAAGAGCACAGCTCTGCCGGCTGTCAGAGTGTAGCATCCTGCAAGGGGGGAATTTCCCGAAGCGAGGGGCAGTGAGGGCATTGAGTGATACCCGGAGCAGTTCTGATTACACTCATCGGAGGGCAGTGGTACACAGAAGCATTGAGTGGCTCAGTGCTGTATCAAAGGGTCGCAGGACTTGTTATACATGGCAGAAGGATCATATCATGCACCAGTGAAATGGAGTCTGTTGTGGGCTGGAAAATAGCAGTGGCTGGACCTCAAAAAAGGCTTAGTTTCAGCATGGGATACCATAGAAAAGTCAACATTTGCTAACAGTTACCAGCCTACTGGTATCTGAGACACCACATTTTCCATTTATACTTTGAGCAGGAAGTAACTGTGGTCTTTTCGTACACCACAGTGTGGTAATTTTTTCTGGCAAATACTCACTTTTTAATGTTGACCACTATATTTTCCACTGTGTGTGCTGGAGCTTTGTTTAAAGCTTAAGGCAGTTGCGATGCTCCATGTTAATCATCCATCCACATGGAAATGTAAGTAACGTACACTTCATCAAGCGCTTAGTAGCATACTCACATAGATCGTACACAGATGGAGTAGAGAAAATTCACCCCTGACAGTCACCCCACAGTCCTTGAGCATACATCTGCTGTCTTCCAGGTTTGCTGATACATGTTTCTTTCTAAATCATCCTCATGGCTCTGACAAGATCAGACCAAGTCAAGACAAAAACAGCTACAGCCGTTCCCTTCCTTGCAGGTCAGATCTTTCTTCTCCGCAGAGAAAAGGGCCTGCCTGCGCTGCCTGGTGTATTTGAGGTCTGCTGCAGCCACAGCTGGTACTCCCACCCCAGCCAGCAGAGCTGAGACTCGAACACCTCAGCAGAGCGATGCTGCCCGCCACTGCTGCTGGCCGAGACACAGCACCAGCTCCTGCATGCGTCCACTCAGGGGCACAGCTCTGCCCGATAGCTCTGTTACAAGGGGCTTATGGCAAAGCTTTTGCGCACAGCAACAAGCCAGGGCCACTTACTCGACCTGGCTCAACAGAATACAACTGTTTCCTTTCCTGCAAATGAATTAGGACCTGATTTTACTAGTCCTCTGGTAAGGAAGGAAGCAGAGATGTTTCCTCACTTAGGGATGGAGGGGGTCTCAGGGGCTATGCTCCATCCACGGGGCTGCTGTATTCATATGATTTTGGGGGAGAAGTAAGCTGTGCTTCTAGAGAAACTTGAGCCCCCCGTGCCTGGGGGAGAGCCTTTTTTCCTCTGTGAGAGCAGGCGCCACCAGTAACTGCTCGCAAACACAGCGAGGGCTGTTAACCACTTCCCCCCAGTGGCGAAGTATTCCCAGCACTATCACCCGTACCACAGTCTATTTTGGGCTGCCAGGGATGTGTGGTCCATCCCCTGTGTGCCAGAAAATGAGTTGGTGTGGCAGAAGGTCACGTAGGCTGGATGGGGAACCCCTCACTGAGCTCAGTGAGCAAAGCAAGCACAGAGCAGAGGTGGACAGGACTCTGAGTGGGAATACAGAAGCACCTCCTGGGTTTGCAGGGATGGAGACAGGATGAACCAGCCTTGGCTGGAGTTAAACTGAGGCGGGATATGAAGGGCAGCAAAGGCATTTCTACAGGTACATCAGCAGCAGCCTTGTCTTGTGCTTCAGAGAACAGATTTATCTTTGGGTGATGGCTAGCTGGTCGCAGCCCAGCAGCTGTCTCTCACCAGCAGGTTTACAAGGACTGCTCTCCCTTCTAGGCAAATACTGAAAGGCCAGATTCCACCTGGCTTAGTGTTTTGAAATTAGAGGGAGAACAGCAGGGAACTTGTAAGGCTCACATGAGAGGCAGGCAGAACTGCGCCCTGGGGCTCCTAGAAATGCAGGACTGGTCTTCAGCTTATGGGAGTTATATCTATTTTATGGCATTTGAAGGACCTGACCTGTTATATTTATTCTGTAGATGACCCCTTTGACCTGCTGCTGTTTCTACTTTTTTAATGAGGTTCTCAAAAACATTTATCTATTAAATCGGGTCATTAAAAAAATTACATTTCCTTCCTGAAAGCCCATTGTGGTTTTTCTGTCTAAGAAAACTGGGACACACAACTATCATTTCCCATGTGCATGATCACGGAACAGTATCAGCAGAGACCAGGGTCCTTTCTATAGATTGAACACTGTCCCCCTCCCCATCTTCAAGGTGCTAAATAAACAATAGTGCTCCAAAACCAGAGAACAAACCAAAGTGTGTCTTGTTAAATAAAGCATTTCAGACAAAAAGGAAAACCTGCATTTTCAGTTGTTGCCCCTCTCACCCCCAGTTATCTATTTGTCTGACTCTAATCGTATTTGAAGCCCAGATTTAGGTCATAGTGAGTGTTTTTCTGCATGAGCTCAGAGGTAAGGTGACAGAGGTGACGGGTTTTCCAACAGGTCACTCTGGAAGACCTTCAGAAGACTGACCTTTGGAGATCATCTGGGAGAGCAAAGTCCCTCCATTGTAAGCAAAGAGCAGGTTCAAGACCACCCGATGACACGGAACAGGTGCAAGTCCTTGGGGCCTGATGACTGCATCCCAGGGGCCTGAGGGAGCTGGCTGATGGAGTTGCCAAGCCTCTCTCCATCATATCTGAAATGTCCTGGAAGTCAGGTAAAGTCCCTCATGACTGGGAAAAGGGAAACATCACTCCCATTTTTAAAAGGGTAGAAAGGAAGACCTGGGGAACTACAAACCGGTGAGTCTCACCTCTGTGCCTGGCAAGATCATGGAAAAGATCCTTCTGGAAGCAATGTCAAAGTACATGCAAGACAAGGAGGTGATCTGAGACAGCCAGCATGGCTTCACCAAGGGCAAATCGTGCCTGACCTACCTGGTGGCCTTCTGTGATGGAGTGACTGCATCAGTCAACAAGAGAAGACCAACCAATGTCATCTACCGGGTCTTCTGCAAGGCCTTTGACATGATCCCACAGGACATTCTGGTGTCAAAATTGGAAAGAGATGGAGATGATGGGTGGACCATTCAGTGGGTAAGGAGTTGGCTTGAGGGTTGTACCCGGAGAGTGGTGGTCAATGGCTCTGTGTACAAGTGGAGGCCGGTGATGAGTGACATACCCCAGGGGTCTGTCCTGGGACTGGTGCTGTTTAATATCTTTATCAGTGACGTAGTATGTCATTTAATATCTTCATCAATGGCATTAATATCTTTATCAGTGGCATTAATATCTTTATCAATGACATAGATGGTGGGATCGAGTGTACCCTCATCAAAATTTGCAGAAAGACACCAAGCTGAGTGGTACAGTTTATACTGGAAGGGACACCATGCAAAGGGACCTGGACAAGCTTGAGAAGTGGGTCCATGTGAACCTCATGAGGATCAACAAGTCCAAGTGCAAGGTGTTGCACCTGGGTCAGGGCAACACCAGACATGAGCACAGACTGGGAGAACTTTTTGAGAGCAGCCCTGTGAATAAGGACTTGCGGTTCTTGTGGATGAAAAGCTCGATGTGAGCCAGCAGTGAACACTTGCAGCCCAGAAGGCCAACTGCATCCTGGGCTGCATCAGCAGAGGAGGGGCCAGCAGGGCGAGGGAGGTGATTGTTTCCCTCTCTTCTGCCGTTATGAGGCCCAACTTAGAGTGCTGCATCCAGGTCTGGGACCCCCAGCACAGGAATGGTTTTAAAATAAAAGAGGGAAAATTTAGATTAGTGGTTAGGAGGAAATCCTTCACTCAGAGGGTGGTGAGGCACTGGAACAGGTTGCCAAGAGAAGCTGTGGATGCCCCATCCCTGGAGGTGTTCAACACCAGGTTAGATGAGACCCTGAGGAACCTGCTGTAGTGGGTGGCATCCCTGCCCATGGCAGGGTAGGTTGAATTAGATGATATTTGAGGTCCCTTCCTACCCAAGCCATTCTGTGATTCCATGAATTCTTGTTGAAGTTGAGACCGTGCCAGGATGATTAGTTTTTGCACACATTGTGGAGGACCTTACCTGACTGTGTAAGGCACACTTTGTGTGCCATTGCAGTCACCTCTTTCCCACCAACAGGTTATTGTGATCTGAATCGCTGATGACACCGAACAAGCTGAATTGCCAATACCCCGTGGCTAATGTTCCGCTTCTTACTGCTGGAAGCACAGAAACAGATGTACCGGGCCGGCCTGGCTCTGTTCTGATGCTTGCAGCAAACTTCACGTGACACATTAACATCATCCACCATGCAGATGAGATCTCTGTTGATGACTGTTCTGTTTTGGCTAAGACCAAAAAGTGTAGGCACAGATCCAATATAGAACGACTAGCAAAGGTTGCGCATATGACATCCCTGTTTGATTTAAGGCTGTTCTTCCATGTGGCAACAGGTTGTGAGGAGAGAGGCAATGCCTCTGTGACTTAGCTCTTTCATATTTTCCACTTGGTCTGTTTACAAGAGACAAATCAATAGAGAATTTGCAAAGCTGAGAGGAGGCTGTAAAACTTTACAGCCATGACCACACTACATATGAGTGACAGAAGCACTGGTGAATTATGCAGCTTATGCCAAACAAGCAGTGATAAAACTTTTATGGCCCCATCACACATTTTGTATGTGCCATGTCTTTGCCTGGTTTTGTTAGTTTTGTTCTGTTTGTTTGCTTCTTTTAATTTTTTATTGAAACTAATTTGTTGCTATAGAAACAACTATATGCATTAAATTGGGTGGAGCTTAATGGCAATCTCTGAGGATGTCTCAGATCAGTTCTTCATTTAATTTTAATGATGCATTGTAACAGTTTCTGCAGCAGTGTCATTTCATTGTTTCATCCTTCCCTCCAAGGCCCCTTTTGTTTCTCCCACCTACCTGCTTTCTCCTGAGGTATGAACACAGTGAACTCTTTTGGGCATGAGCTTTCTTCATTCACCCTGTCTTTAACCAGCCTTTGAATATCCTCAAATGTAGTGGTGAACTAATCCTTAAATACAGCAATTTAGCTGTAAAGAAGCTCCATTTTCCCCATTTTGCTTGGTCAAAGTGATGTACAAAAAGGTGAAATTAATTCTATGTAGTCATGCAATTGAGCATTATTAGAGCTGGACTTACTGACACAGATACAGATAGATAGATAGACAGATTTATATATATACATATACCTCCTTCCCCTCCTGCTCTTATAATGCTGTATTTATGGATTTTCTAGTTTCAGAAGAGACCAATTTACCATATTGTTACTTCAATTTTGTTTTGGGTGTAAAAAACTCACTGGGCACTAATCTGAGGGATCATCTAAAAGATAAACTGAGTGCGAACTCAAGGTTAAATCGCAATTTTAAGACTACTACCATGTGATTTGGACCTGAATTTCTTAGTACAACTGCTGCCAGGCTGAATGTGGGTTTTGGAAGGACAGTTATATTCCTTTTGGGGATTATACTGGAGTCAATTCCTTGTTTGCCAAAGATAAGTCTGAAATGATGGCAAACATTGAGTATCACTCTTTAAACATCTGAGGGTGTGTGCTATACATAGAAACTCAGGTCTGGGAGATAGGGATTATTTTAAAAGGGGGTGAGCTGTCAGTGACAGCACAAAGGCATTGTATTTATCAAATCTCTACTCAATGGGAAAGAAATGAAGCAGAATGATTTTTCTCCCATTTTTAGAGATGATTCTTTAGGAGATGGAACATGATGACTGTTAAACAGCATTCAGCAAAACAAATCTGTGACCCCCTCTGATGATTTTATGAATGGTGAACAGTTCCATTAAAGTCAACAGCCATTTTCATTGTGTATAAAAAAAAGAGTGCAGATACAGTTTTGTATTTGCATTGAGTTGGTTGACTTTGAGATGGAGATTTACCAGGTGTAAGACAAGGCATCTTTCTTGTGATTCCCTTCCTTTCCACAGTGCAATTTAAAGGCATGAACTAAAGGAGTGTAATGTGTTTGGGAAGAGCTTCACTGTTGCTGTTATCATGTGTGTTGCTGTGGTCCAAGGACCTCTCCTCCAGACTTGCGCAGAGCACGGATACAGGGAGCACTCTGTCACGTCCCTGGTACAAATGGAGCATCTTTTGTCTCAGCATGGCCTACCCTTGGGAACAAGAGATGGAACGATGAAAAATTACAGGTTGCTGCCCCGATGCCAATCTCTACGTGAAGAGCCATGGTACATTTCCTGCCCATGCAATGCTGGGTTTTATCCAGCCCTGCCATCCTGCCAAGTTAGTCACTCTATGCACAGCTTGTAAATGTTTTGAAACTGTGAATGATATGTTTCTGAATAACTGTGAACATTTTAATGCATAGTTCTTTAAAATTTTCCACAGATGGTTTGCAGGTTAGGCTATGATTTATCGAATATTTGGATTATAAGGGGTTCTTTATAATCACAGCAAATCAGAATATTGTTGTGGAAAAAGCCACCACCACCAACAAAAAACAACCACCCCAAGAACTGATCTTTCTAGCATTTCTACACTATTGTCTTCAGATAGATGGAGTCAATTTTGTTATCATTTGGAGCTGAGAAATGCCAAGGCTGGTGAAACAAATATTTAGTCTTGTAATTTGTTGTCTTCAGTTTGTTGGGATTATATTTCCTTGGATATCTGATGAATCTAATATTAAACCTGCATGAAATACCTACTAAGGAGCAGGTAACAATGGGAATTGTTGCCTGAAGCAGAGACTCGTGGTGGGACTCTATGGTGGCCCTATGCTCTCTGGCAGCCACCATGGCTGCTCTTGGTTGTCGCCAGCTGGGAAGAATTTGTTGGTTCTGGGTAAAGGACCAGAGGCACATCACACAGCACCACGTGCTGCTGCTCTCACCAGACCCACTTGCAGACATCTCATCTGTGCTGTAGCATGAACGTGCTGACGTACCAGACAAGCTGGATACCAGCTTTTCAGCACGCTCATATCTGTCACTCCCCATGTTGTTTCCCTCACAGGGAGTGTTTTCCCTGTTATTTCCATCCCTGCGGTCCTGGTGGGATGTGGCTGCAAAGCAAATGGTGTGGTCATGGAGACCGGTGTTGTGAATTTTGCCCTGGTTTTGTGGAAGCTTGTGCTTCTGGGTCTGAAGACCTGGAACAGGGATCCGCCAGTGCTGTTCCAGCCTCCCCTGCTGCTGCCGCCAGGGAAAGCCTCTCCCCTGGATGACTGGTGTGGGGCAAAGCCGTGCGTTGATGGGGGAAATGGTAGCATCCAGGACCTCTCTCTCATCCTCCATGCTGCCATTTTCATCAGTCTGGGGACGTGGGACCCCAGCAGTTGCACAGGTCTGCAGAGAGGAGGCTCCTGCCATGCTCCTGGGGCAAAGGGTGGACAGGCGGTGCTAGGCCGTCCCCAAGGGCCTGACGGCATCCCAGACCTGCCTGCACTACGTTGGCTGTTTGGTAGAGCATATCACTTATTTTGCTGTTTTAAGGGCTGTTGTCACTGGCTGGCAGTAAAAAGGTGCTTGGACGCTGTCAGTGCCCCTTGTGGGATCAGAGAGTGACCCGGCCATCAGCTGGCTTTGCCAGGGTGTCACAGGTCCTAGGGACCCAAAGCTGCAGGCCGAGGCTTGGGCTAGGGGGCAAGGGAAACAAGTGTCTGCTGACAGGAGCCGTGCTGACAGGGTGTCATTCCCAGTTAGACCAGTACCTGGGGAAAGGGGGAAGTGCATTTACACTCTTGAATCCACTTGTGCTCTGGAGTTTCTTCTTTATTTATTTAAAAAAATAAAAAAAGAAAGAAAAAGGGGGGCAGAGAAAAAATGAACAAACACATTTCTCATGTCTTGTTTAAACACAAGCTGCTTATCCAAAGCATTGTGGCATATAAACAGATCTCCTCTGTTAATATTATCTGACTTGTCAGGGTGACATCTGGTAAATAACAGAACTGAGCTGTCTGCTGCAAGGAAAAGTAGGGAAGAAAAGAAAATACCTCGACTCCTCAAAACCACTTAAGTTTTTCCTTCATGAAATACATTGATAAATATAGTTCAGCTAGCGCCCGGCTGGTGTTATCATGTCTGAGCGCTATGGCAAGCTTTCAAACAAAGCCAGCAAATACTATACTTAGAAGCAACCTTTTGGTTTTCATGCAAAGCATGGAAATGAAATGGGAGTGATAGCTGAAGGGGGAAGATGGTGGCTTGCCTACATTTTTCTGCCAATGCAGGTGCTATGTCAGACTTTCCTGTGAAAAGCCTTCAAATCGTGATTTCCAGGAATGCAGCTGTGTCTGTGCCTCCCTGTGCACCATCACAGGCATGCTGTCATGTGTCTGACCTTTTCAGAACTGTGTTGACATGTTCAGAAATAAACTTTGCGATGTAAAGATAACATATTGGATCAGGAGGGAATTGGAATAAACAAATCACCCGCCACAGGAACAGGTTCTTTAAAAGCTACGGTGAGCTCTTGCAGGGGTCTAGATGTATGCTGCAGTTGGCATCTTGTCTTCTGCCCGTGGGTCTCTTCTGGGACTTGCCACGGTGGGATTGAAGCACCCCACACATGTTCATCAGCTTATCCTCGCATCACCTCTCGTGGGGTGGGTGGGGGATCTCATATAGGGGGAAGTGAGCTCACCTCTCACTCATCTCACCTCAGCTGAGCCTTTGCACAGAGAGATCAAGTGAATGCTCAGCCTGGAGGCTGCTGCCATAGCTGGAAGAGCACCACATCACCTGAGCCCCAGCCCCCTCCTGTCAAGCCCAAGAACACCTTGCTGGCTAGGTCTTTGTAAGGTACACAGCTTTTAAAGCCTCAGAGGCTGCTGATTTCCCCTTCACTGTTCCTGTCAAGAGTAAAGGTAGCATAATGCCTTTTCTGAAAGGCTGGTGTGTTGTCACAGGAGCTGTATCGCTTTTAATCAGGCTGGCATTGTGAGGAGAGATAAGCTTCTCTATCAGTTCACAATAGCAACAGGCATCGGGACAAATACAAATCTTGCACCATGAAATTGAGTTTGTTATTTCCCCAGCCTGCTTGAGTGAAGGCCCTGTTGGGAGCACCGTGCTCTGGGCAGGTGCCTTGGAGCTAGTCCCAAATGCCCTGAGAAGGACTCAAGGTGCATGCTGTGTCGGTCTGGATTTTGCCATTGATGACATGTCAGCGGTGGCTGGTGGTGTGCCTGGTCTGACTTGTACGGTCATGATTGCCTCATTTATCTTCTGTGCTTGGGTCTGGCTTCATCAGGCAGGGAGGTAAGGTTGCCAGGAAGTTAGAGGTCTGGACGAATGTTCAGAGGTTAAATTCCTGCTTTGACACTTGCCTCTGGTGTGACTTTTGCCAAACCATGGAAAATGTGGTCTGGCAAACCTTTAAATCACAAGTAATTTTTACTCCTGAAATCCTGCCCGATGATATACATGGGAGTGTCTCTGCTGTTTGGTGCTTCTGAAGATCAGCAGTTTTTGTTTTGCTTCAGAGATGTGTGTTAAGTCCATCAGGAGGTGTGTTAAAATCTGACTGGTTTTTTTTGGGCAGCTGATTAATTTATTTTATTTTATTTTTTATTTTTTAATTAAAAAATCCTTCAGCTCTTTCAGGCTTGCTTGCATATGGTAAATTGCTGTGAGTAAGACTACTGTGAAATGAAAAGAACTGCATGGTGAGGTTCTGCTCATCTTGGACAACTACAGAAATGGCTAATTCTTCTCATGGACATTCATATCTACTTAGTCATTTACTGAAAATCTGTGATTTTTCCTATCAGGTTATTAGAAAGCCATTGATCTGAGCCAACAGTTGTACGGATTTCGTCATGGGACAACAATTTTTTTAATTTCACTTTTAACTCATTGAAAAGAAAGTTCCTCTAGCAAGGCTCAAAATGATACACTGAAGTAACATTTAACTAAGTTTTCTCTTCATTTTCTTACTATCTTCCCTCCTTTTGGAGCAGATGTAATTTGAGTCTCACTGCTATTTTGAGAGAGATTCTCAGTGCTCTTTAATCAAGAGCAAGAAAATGGAAAAGTGCCAGAGAAGCACATGAAGATCAGGAGAAACTGGATGAGCAAAGTATAAATGTTGTCCCATGCTAAGAATTACCATTGACTGCAAAGCTGTGGATGAACATTTTCTAATGCAAGCTCCAGTATTACAGCTTTAAAGAGGACCTATCCAGAACAGTGACTTTTTCGACGGTTTTCTGACTTGGCTCACTAAAGGCTAAGCTGCGAATACCACGCCTTGTTGACTGCTTTCCTTAACATTTTCTGCCGTCTTAGTTAACTGTTGTTATTTCTGTCACTCATCGTTCATTGATCACTGAGTCAGAGAATGATTCAAATGTTATTTGAATATGATAGTTGAAGATTGTTTATCAGTGACTGTGTCTCCGTGGGAGGCACATTTTGCAATATGTACTTCATGTTTTTTCCCTCTGATAATCTGGGGACCTGGTGGTGTTACAGGTCTGCTGGCTCACCTCACCTCTGTGTGACTCAGCTTCCCCAAGCATCCTACTCTTTTTGGGTTGCCCCAGTGAGATGCACCAGCAGAAGGTTTATGCTGCATAGCTCTGGCAGCAGTCTGCTTTCCTTTGCTTAAACATATAGCTGGTATGATCCCTGCTGAGAGTTCAGGAGCTGATAGCTGAGTTGGGTCCTTCCTTTTTGCAGAGAGGAGTGCTGACCTGGGGAGACCAGCATGCTGCCAGCCCACAGGAATGATGGTGGGTACGGCAGGCAATGGCAGAGTCTTCCTTGTTGTCCTCATGCTGCTGTGAAATGGTCCTGAGAGACATCAGCCATGGAGAAGCAGCTCACAGTTGCTTTTCTCCTGCTCCTGGGGCTTTTGCCAGCTGCCGGTTTAGCTGAGCCAGGTCCCTGAGGTGTTGATTGCTCCCTTAGGAAAGCAGAGGGCTATGTTCACCTTTTCAGTGAAGGGCATGGCCAGAGGTATTTTCTGTGCACTGTCACTGGAAAGCCACACCATCAATCAGGCTTTACTTTGCAAGGTGTACAAAAGCTATCCTAGTGTGCGCTGCTCTCTTCACTCTCCCACGTAGAGGTTAGGTCATGCCAGTCCATGTAACCCAATAGTTATCCATGGGTAAGTGGTATCAGTATCATATTCCATAGGAGAATGGTCTGACCTTTCTTGTTTATACGTTAAGTGTGTCCAGGAGGCTTCTTTGTCAGCCTGGTAGTCCCAGCTGCCAGCTCTCAGCGCATCTTGTCAGCTCCAAAGCTCTCGCCAGAGCTTTGAAGTTAACAAAGAATTATTTGGCCTGGCACAGAGCATCTTGCTGCATTACAGGGTTTTATTTCATAGTGAACCCCTGTGCATGGCTTGAATAAAAATGTTCTCATGAGTCAGAACTCGCAGATTCAGCAGTGCTGGAAAGGCGGTGAGCGTAACAGCACACAGTCAGCGCAGGTCAGTTTGTTTCTCTCTCCAAAAGCCAATGAAGATGATATCCATCTGGATATTTAAGTATAGGCTACAGGTGTTTGCTGTGGAAAAAAATCAGCAATAGTGCAGAAGAGTTTAATTTAGTTTCTACTTAGTTGCAGAGCAAGAGGGTAAAGACAGCCTTTGAATGGGACCAACTCTCACATCCAGCTGAGGTGCTAAGGTGTTCACTTGAGCTTAACACTAGCAAAACATTTGTGATATCAGCTGTTCTCTGAACAGAGACTCAATCGGCTTAGGTTTTCCCACATTGCCCCAGTGTTTCATCCCCTTGGCTTACTGTGGGAAGTAAATAACTAACAGAGAGGATCTGAGTTTCTTCAGAACATTCTCTCTGTGTCTCCTAAGCTCACAAACATGGGTGCCCACCCAGTAGATCCCCAGTATGCTAACATGACATTTTTATGCATAACATATCTAAGAAAAAACATCTTGCTTAATGTTACACAAGCAATGTGTTTATGAGACAGAACAAAGTAATCCATCTATCACAGCAGGGTTTTTATTTATTATTTATTTATTTTTGTCATTGTTGTTTTGCTTTTTACAGAAACATCTCAAAGCCATAAACTTGTTTCGGGCACCTGTGTGGTGGCTGTTAGATGCCTTCACATTGTCACAAGCTCTTCCCAAAACTCATAAGGGGAACAAAGAGAAAGGAGAATCCCCATTATACAGAGTGAAAATGAAGTGCTTCACTCCAAGTCACAGATAAGGTCTGTGGTAAAGCTGGGAACAAAACTCTAATCCTCTCTGAATCTCAGGCTCTTCCCTGCAAATCCTCTCTTCCCTTATTATGCTTTATTTCATCCCTGACAATAAAACAAAAATAATGCTGACAGTGCTGACTGTGCTAGGGCAGTCCTTTCATGCTTTTGGTGCTGATGGCCAAACGAGACATAAACGTATCTGAAAAATAATTGCAACTGATTGATTAGAGCATCTGACATCTCATATGTTACCCTGATGGATAGACCAATGCTGGTGGAACACCTCCCAGGATCCACGTCTCTGTGACTGCGTGAATGTGAGTCAGTGTTTTCTAAAAAGCAAGGCAAAAGGCAGACCTTTTTGAAAGAATTAACACCGTACTCTCGTGAGCTG
Source organism: Heteronetta atricapilla (assembly GCA_011075105.1). NCBI lineage: Eukaryota > Metazoa > Chordata > Aves > Anseriformes > Anatidae > Heteronetta > Heteronetta atricapilla. The sequence goes on from CM021733.1 coordinate 19,083,859, forward strand.
TTCAGGATCAGGCTGTCCCGGGACCAGTGCAGCTGTAGGATCAAAATCCTTCTGGTTTTGATTGCCCTGCCATGGGGGCTCAGTCAGACCTGGGTGCCCAAGAGGTGGGAAGGAAGAGAGGCATGTTTTTTTTTAAAATCTTTTTTTCTTTTGTGCCCAAGGCCATGAAAACCACTTGGCCAGGGGGGCAACCTTTAAAGGGCACAGTGATTGTGTCACTTCTGTCTCTTCATCACTTGGCTCCTCAAAATAGTCCTGTGCCTTACCTTGGACCTTACAAGAAGTGGTTCTCCATCTCAATAATATTTTGGATCATAATCCTCCTTTCACTTCAGAACTAACCTATGAGCTGTTGATTTTTTTATTTTGTTTTTATTTTTTCCCATGCAGCAAGTGTGAGGCCAGCCTTAACAAGGCTCATGGGGTTGGCGTTGTTTGGGGTGGTGAAGAGAGAGGCTGCTGTCCATGCCCTAGGGAAGCCAAACCGAGCATTGCACCTGGGTTTCTCAGGACCAGGGTGTTATATTTGCCAGGGTTTTGGCAATTCTAGGGAGAGACAACCCTTGGTTTAGGCCATTATTTTTGTGTGTCAGAAGGCTGCTGACTCGGTCCAGTCCTGGATGAATTTTCCAGTAAGGTTTCTTAGGCCTTTACCAGTTGTTCAGGTAGCTTTGTAAGGGAGGAGGATTCGCTCGGGATTACTGCTGAAACCATGTTTAATTAGCAAGTGTGAGAAGTGAGTCAGGCTCCGTCTGTGAAACCTTCCTTGATACAATTAGATAAAGAGGAGGTAGGTAGCACGCATCTTTCAAAATTTCTTTATCTTTGGTAGCTCTCACCGTCTTCCTCCAAGGCCTCGACTTGTGGCAGGAAGCTCAGCACTTTTAATTGATAGATGCAGGTAGTACTGACAGACACACAGCGGTGTGGGTTGATGTATACCTGTTTTTGGCATTGGCGTGGAGTGACTGAAGCCCTTGCTTTTGTCTTTGCAAGCCTTCCCCAGCAAGTGCCAACAGGGTCCACATATTCCGACCATCGCCCAGCACCATGAATTGCTGAGAAATTAAATTGCACCCAGCAGCAGTCAGCAGTGGAGGGCAGGGAGGGGGCAGACCATCACACCAAAGGGTAGGGGGAAGTTTGGAGAAGATAAACACATTTCAGGTTGTGTTTTCAAGGGTCTGGCCCTCAGCTAAAGAACTCTGTGGGAGCGGTGCCTTCTTAAGAAGAGCTGCACGTCCATTGAAAGCAGTGACTGATGGATGTTAAGCATGTCTGGAGCCCTGATCTATCATTCAAGCCATGCTTTCCGTCTAGCTAAGGAAAATAAATCACATGCTCATATTTATCTCTCATCCTCAACCGCTCAAAGAGATTTGAAAGCTGAAAATGTAGGAGTAGCAGAAGGAAAAATTGTCTTCCACTCAAAGCATAATTCCCTTGTGGAACTCAAGAATTCAGCAGGGTTCAGGTGGGAATGGAATTTTATGGTTGGACCTTGGAGAAGTTGTGCGGCCAATTGTAAGGAAAGTCACAGCTCTGAAGCCCCGTGCTGTCTGGAAAACGAGACCATGCACACGTATTTTAGATGTTTTATTTATTGTTTTGGTTGTAATGATTGGATGTGAATATAATTGTCAATTCTAAAGAACGGCCCCCAGAAAGAAACGTGTGCAGTAGGCATGTACTTCTGTGGTTTTCTCCTTGGGCAGGAGGAAGCAAAGCCACACGACTGCAGGAGAGTGGTCACATCCCTAAGCAGGCTGGTCTGTCTGAATGGGGCTGTGTTCATGTCCCCCCCGACAGGATTCACTGCCCTGAAGGCCCTGTGTTAGAAGCAGTACCAGGTCAAGGCTGATGATTGTCTCCCACTGTGTCAGAACCAAATGTTTCACAGTCTCTGGGTGAAATACCATTTTATCATACTTCAGGATTATGCTCTTGGAGGGGATAATGTATGCTGCACTGCTCTAATTGCCACTATGGTTTTTTGTCTTTTGTAAGGGCTAGTGATTTTCTCTCTTCATTATGATACACCTTTCATCTTTAGGCACCTCTGCTAGCTCACTGTCAAGCCTCATTATTCCAATTAATCACTGCTGGCAGTAATTCTCACAAAAATGGTAATACTTAGTTATTCTCACTTTCAGACAAGAACGAGACCACACACTCGTTCTGTTTGTAAGTGACTCCAGTAGAGTTGGCATGTCAGATTATTGCTTCACAGCCCACGTTGATGGGGTGTGTGTGCATTAGGTAGCACATCTGTCACAAAGAAGGTGCTCGGTGGTTCCACGCATAAAGGCTTGAGTCAATTCTCAGAAATCTTTTATCTGGCAATCAGTTGTGGAGATGACAAAAGCTTCCCCACATGATCACCTGCAGCATCTCAACCGCAGCCGTGTGGGTCTGACTTGAGTACTGGCACTTCACTGCATCTTCAGGTTCGTTTCAGTTGCTCTGCTGGGACTGACCCAGATCTTTGCATTGATTTGAGTAGGCCATGTGTGTGCTCTAAGTGAATTCACTAACATATCCTTTCCTTTCCTTTCCCCTTTTTTTGCTGTCAGTGCACTGAGAGCACCAAGGAGCCGTAATGACCCTGATCAGCCCCAGCTGGGGCTCCCCCCACACCCCTGTGCCACAGGGCTCTGTGCTCAGCCCTGGGCGTTCATTCTTTCCCCATCAGAAGCTACTGTAGAGTGGTTGCCAGCTTCAACCATAGCAAGTTTATTTATACCTCATCTTATAGGATGACTTCCTTGCTCGGCCGAAGCTCTGCCTTGTTCCTGTGGATGATCTTTAACCCTGGCGCATGGACTGACTTCCCAAGTTGCCCCTGAGCCTGGTTCATCACTGGGAGTTGCCTTGTGGTCTGGATTCTTGGTTGGACCTGGCTGCCATCCAGGTCTGTTCTGCTCGGTGTGGTGGGATGATGGGCCCTGCTGGTGTGGAGTCTCTGCTGCATTGCCTTCCCTCTGGGAGCTGCCCTGCTCTTCCTCTTCCCTGACATTTGCAGATTAGCCAGACTCCTGTGTGAAAAGACTGCAGATGATCTTATGTAATTCTCCCATTCGTCTCTACGCGAATACAGCCTCTTTGGAGTACTCTGTGGTGGCCTGGTAGAAAATCAGCCCTAGAAAGTCCGGAGCAAGAGAGTCTGTAAAGTGTTATTCGCCAAAGAACCTGAGGAAACTTCCCCTCTGTTCTCAAAGCTGTTAATATTCATGCAAAATCCATTAATATTCCTGCAGAGTGGACAGGTCTGGTCTCAAGGTCTCATCAAATGCAGTAGATTGTCTAATATTAAATTTGTTTACTTCTTTGCTGTGAAAAGTCAGAGTCTGGCACCCAATGAGCTTGTTAACTGCCTCACTGCATGGGAGACAGATGTAGAAGAAATGTGAAATCAGTCCCACAGGTGGAACTGAGAGCAGAACTAGTCCCTGCGATTTTGAGAAGAAGGCACCAAGTTAATTTTTGTGGTGTCCTTTGCACAAGTCTGGAGAGTTTTCTATCTCCTCTCATTGCATTTGCCACGGTGATGAGTGTCCAGGAAAGCAGAAAACATATCCAATAAATGAATAACCCATTTTTACTGTCTGGACCAGATTTTCCTGGGTGGAAGCTGTTTCCCCAGCTGAGCAATGTTGTGGGGCAGTTCCAGCAGGAGGAAAACCCTTCAGAGGAAAGTTTCAAGGCCATCCTGAGCAACCTGGACATGCTTAACTTCAAGCCTTTGAGATTCTGTACAGAAAGGGAACAGAAAACTAAGTTGACTACAGTTTTATTTTGTTTCAGCCTGGGCAAGATAATTGCTCCTAGGTGGTAGGTGGGCAAAGAGAACTTAGAGAAGCTCTTTGATCCAGACAAGCAGCGAGAGCTGTGACAGTGTATGGAGCTAAACTGCTTGTGATGTGTGTGAGTGCAACCCCCCCTGTGCAGAATGGCAGCACTGAGCCTGGGAGGAGGGCAAGCAGTCCTGAGCAAAGTGTGGAGGGAATGGTGGGTTCAGATGGACGTTGTGTCTTGCCCTGATTTGTTCTTTGATGAGCCTGAGCTTCTCCAAGGGAAAATAATAATAATAAAAAGAAATAGAGACAAACATTTTTACTTAGGACTTGTTTTCATTCTGTTCTTGGAGAAAAGATGAAGAGAGAGACAACAAATTATTTGATTCTGGGTGTTCTTGGTGCTCATGAAAGCTGTATTTGGTGCAATAAGCTACGAGTTGTTAGATTTCTGATCTCTGTGCATCAGGGATACTTAGCAATCTTCTTGTAGCTGGGGTGGAAATCAGCAGGAGGTGGTTTAAATGCCAGGGAAGGTCTCAAGCAAAATTCAGGGGTTCCCATTCCAGGTGAAGGTGTCGGTCTGTCCCCCTTTTTATAATAACCTCTTTTCTTAAAATTCAGTGAATGGCCACAGGTTACTCAGAAGGGGTTTCATCAATTACCAGAGTTCATATATTGCAATGCTACCTTTTTCTTGGCAGTCATTGTTTGCCCCTCTATTGTTATCACCATTATTTGTAAGGAGTTTCTGCCTCACTTGCCCGAAACTTCAAGGTTAATTTACTGTGCCTCTGGCAGCTGCAAATGTGGCAACAGAAATGAGTATTTAAAACCAGTACTGGCTTCATTTGTAGGCCCTCTGTGGCTCATTCCCTCCTCTATCAAATTAATTGATGGCACATCATCACTACTCCAGTTTAATACAAGCACAGGTTTTGCAGTGGACCTTAATGTCCTTGCAGACATTAACAAGGGACAGTAGCTGGCTCTTGAATGAAATAAAAATTCTTTATAGGTGCGAGGTGTGTATTTGTTCTTCTATTAAGAAGGGAGTTCTGAAAAAATGCCGCCATCAGATTTTTCTGTTCCTGCTGATTTAAACTGGAATGTGCATTCTCTTGTAATGAGCAGCAGCATAAATTCTTAAGGCAGACAGGTCGTTACTCTGACAGACAAAGAAGCTTTGGGCTTCCATTTTTGTCCATAAAAACTAGAGAGGAGAAGAAATTCTCTCTGCCATGCTGAGATTTTCTGGGTGTCTAAAAAGCATCCAGTCCACTGCTACCTATATGCTGTACTACATGGTGGTACAGAATTACCCCTAGGCAGTGCCTGTAGCACGTAGGTGTCTGTTTCTCCTTTTTTTTAGGTAGGGCTGGGTGTTAGCATTGACGTGGTCTGTTGCAGTAGGACCCTCGTTGCCCTTCAAGATGCTTCTTGCATCTGAGGGAAATGTCGCTGGTTGTTAAATCTATGCTGTCTCCTAGTGTGGGACTAAGAGCCTGAAATAACCAAAGATTGAAGGATACTCTGGTGATGGAAATCTGTTTTCATACCAAGAGGGAGTGTGTGTCAACGTTAAGTACCCTCAGTAATGAACGACTTCCTTCAGGCTTGCGCATGTTTTGTCCTTGTGACCATCAGATGCCATTTCCCTGTGTGGTGTAGGTGCCACAGGACACCGGCCCTCCTTAGGCTTAAGCCCAGCATCCCAGAAAATATCTGTGTTCAGGAGGGAAACCAGTGGGAAGTTCTTGTAAGGATAGCCACAGGTTACCTACTGTGTCTGAAAGTGAGAACATGAGAACTTTGAAATAATATGCAGCAGATTTTTTGTTTGGTTTTGTCTTTAATGTCTAGAGCTTTTTTTTATTTAAGAGGTAGGGAAGGCCATCACAAATAGAATTTGCCAAAAAGAAAAAAACAACTACACTTTTCTCCTCTACTATCAAATTATTTGAAATTTCCATGGGGAAAAATTAGCAATATGAACTGTGAGGGAGAAAATGAGAAAATGGAAGAAGGAAAAAAAAAACCAAACCCACACAGGTAGGTATTTGATGAGAAGACAAAAGCCTTGGTAACAGTATGCCTGGAAAACACAGTGCGCTGTGGAGCTTCCTTACCGGTGTCCCAGTCAGTCACAGACACGGGCAGTAGACGCAGGGTCATTTAGTCAGCTGCATCATCATTTGAAATTGGCTGAGAAGAGCCTTGGCACTGTGGGAAACCCTCAAAGCAGCTTTTGTAGTTGAAGCAAATAAGGCTTCAATAATCAGAAGATCATTTGACGTTTGTAAGCAAGGCTTTGTGACATAGGGTGTGAAAATTGGTTAAATTTTTCAGTGATTAATAATCCCTTTTGTGTCTCAGAAGTGGCGTTTCTTTCCCATCATATCACCATCATGAATACACGGAATAAAAAAAAATATTTTCTGGATGAACATCACACACGTTTTAGCCAAATTGTTCCTTTCTAAAAGATTTTGAGGGACTCGCAGTGAGCTTTATTCTCCTGCTTTTACTCATCTGTGTGCAAACATGGTGTTACTGCCTACAACTGCGTAAACCTCACCGTGTATCTGCTAACCGCATTTGCCCTCCCCTTCATGGATCTGTCTGATCCTGCATTTGGCTTGTCTGTGGCACTGGGGAAATGAGGTTTTCCGTTTTGTCCAAAGAGAAGAGTAAATATATTTGTTTAATTTTCATGCGGAAGTTAAATATTCATCAAAACATTTCCTTTTGGATCCGTTTGTACAATCCATTCCTCCGAGAAATTAGACAAAATTACAAAAGGGAAGAGGACAATGTTACGTTTGGCTTGTCCTGGAAATATGCAGGCTGATTTTTCTCAAGATGAGGAGGTAATTGAAGCTGACACATTTCACTTCCAATGAAATGGTGTTTCCTGATTCTGCGCTGGAAGTCCCTAAGCAGTACTAATTGGGAGGCTGAGTTTGCAGGCACACAAGGGCAGGATACAGCTTCGCTGGGCAAAATCATTGACCTGTGTTTTGCTAGCAATCAGACTTGATCAGTGATATTTCCTGGTTTTGAAGTCTATTAAAAAGATGTCTTTTCCTTGATCCAGTGGTAATTTCTTTACTAAGAATTGAGGTCTGGCCAATTACTTTCAGCGTTAACGCAGAAACAAATGCTTTATAGTCGCTTTCTACTGTCCATCCATGTTGGCAATCACCTGTCTCTGGGAGGCATACTTCTTGAAATGAGATATAAGCCACTCTGGCTCCCTAGCAGAGAGCTGAAGACATCAAAAACACGATAGCTGCGACAGTCGTGTGCATGTCTGGGAAGAGAAGGGTTGGGGTGATCGCACGCTGCCGTGCTGGGCACTCGTTTGCTCTGATCTTCAGGATCTGGCCAAGTGTTACAGCTGCTAAGCAGGCAGTTTGCATCCTGTGCTGTTCAGATGAAGATTTCCATCGAAAACTGCAGTGGAAAAGATGATCTTTTTCAAGATCTTACTTAAAACAAGCCTGTGTTTGCAGCATGGTGAAGAAAATGGTTTCAAGTGCTGTGCCTTTGCAGTGACTTGCCATGCGGGGAGCACAGCGTGGAGGCTGCGGCTGGGGCTGTGCAAAGAAGATAGCCCACCACCGAGCTGATGCACAGGCCTTAAAAAGGGGGAGATCTGTGCTTCTTCAGCTATTCTTGCACTAATTCCTATGTGGAGAAGAAAAAAAGTGGAATATCTCTTTGGCCAGTTTGGGTCTTCTGGCCTGGTTCTGCCCCTCCCAGCTTCTTGTGCACCCCCAGCCTCCTTGCTGGCAGGGCAGCAGAAGCTGAACAGTCCTTGGCTCAGAATAAGCACTGCTCTGCAGCAACTAAAACATCAGTGTGTAATCAACATTATTCTCATCCTAAAGCCAAACCACACCGCCCTATCAGCTACAGTGAAGAAAATTGACTTTATCCAAGACGATGACTAAGCTGCAGCTCTGTGAAGATGCAACGCTGTGAAGATGCCGAGAACTTAACGCTCACTGAAAGCAGGTAGTCTGGGAAGACACCTGGAATCTTTCAGGAGGTCAGCAATAGGTGACGTGCCTACAGGTAGTCTGAGGTCAAGCAGGACCCTGCAGCCTTGTCTCGACTTTCTTCTTGTCTCCTCACTTGCCACTATGGAAATTGCCTTCCCAAAGACATCTTGGTGCTTGTTAAGGCTGCTCCAACAATTATCTGCTTGAACTTCTGGATCAGACTGAGTACGTGCTCTGGTGACTGGTCCTTTGGGCTGTTCAGAACAGAGCAGGAGCTCTCCAGGGCTCTCCCTTGGTTGACTGCAACCCCAATACTGTGGCAGGGTTGCTCAGCCAGGGATACTCTGTGAGCAGAAACGTGGGGTAGGCAATTCCAACAATCCATGTTTCCATTTTATTGGGAAATTTGGCTTTCACGCTTCTCCTGGCACCTAGTACCATTTTTTTTATTATTATTTTCATGATTTAACTTGAGGCTAGATTCTCAGCACAATCCAGCTGAAGGGAAACAGCTGCTGGCTGAAGTTCTCTGGAAAGCACTCCCTTGAGCTCAAACCTGACCGTGCTTGTCATAAGCTTCTGCAGACAACAGGTGACTCATTTTGCTTTGGAAATCACAGTCCTGTCCTCTGCTGTCTCCTCGAGTGCTACAGGCAGCTCAGAGAGCAATTCCAGCTTCGCCTTCCCTTCTGCTAATTGGGGAGGAGCTCTGTGCTTACCCTCTGCACCACAGCCAAGCCAAGCCGGAATACGCGTTCGATCTAGATTATCCCTTTACCCTTCGGTTTAAAGTAGCACACAAGCAGAGCAAATGGACAAGGCTTGCTTCCCTGCCGAGGGATTTCGCATGCAAGCCACAGCCACTTTAAAGGAATACTGATGGCTGCTGTAAATGAACTGGTAAAAAGGGTCCAGTGCCTCCACTGTGTAAGGCTCCCCTTGCATGATGAGTGAAATGACGGGTGAGATGCCCAACAGACTTGCAGTCCAGACCCACCTGAAACACTAAGGAATTAGAGAAGGAAGAGCTTGGTATTTTTGTATTTCATTTCATTTCATTTCATTTCATTTTTCTTTTGTATCCCAGATTGCTTGCCTCCCAGCTAGCAATGTTCCACACTGGAGGCAAACAGGACAAGGTTTTATTTATCCTGATTTATAACCGCATTTTCCAAAGTGGCTTACTGAAATCATAAACAAAATGTTCACACAGTAAAGGAGGGGATGCCAATATATTAAAATCAGTGGACCAAATTGTGCACTATCCTGTGAGTACTTTTGGCCAGGGGATAGAAGTGACCTGTATTTGGCTGAACATGGATTGATTCTCTCCTCTCCTGCTATTTATGCCAGCACCGATGTGCAGTGCCTTTGACGTCAGTCCTCAGGATGGGCACAGTGCAAGGACAACAGCAAGTAAAGTTTGTCTGGTCAGTGCCTTGGGCAAGGGGAGCTGTGCTTGTGAGGAGCACGGAGGGGCTCCGCACCCTGCAGAGGACTGTCGCAAGAAATGCTGGGGCTCTGTGTGGCTCCCATGACAGCGCTGTCCTGAAGGCAGGGAGGAGAAAGCAGGGAAACTTGGCACAGAACAGCCTTGAATAAAAACCACCATTGCAGATGAGCTTAGCTTACCCCCCAAAAGTTCCTCTTTTCTCTTATATCTTTCAGTTGGAACAGGCAGATGGACTATTTACATTGGCTTTCTGCCTTGGCTGTGCGAATTATCAGGGGTGGGGAAAATGTTAGTAAACCAGTAGGCATCCAAGAGCTGGAGGAAAACAGTTTGGGTTCTCAAAGTCTTTTTAATCTCTTCTGAAAATATTTCTTCTAGGAACACTTTCCAGTTTAGAAGAGGCACCAAAAAAAAACCAACAGTGCAAAGGTAACATGCCTTGCTGCTACTGCAAGACAGTTCTTAAACCTGGCTGAGGTAGGGGTGTCCCTAATCCCCACCTGTACGGGCAGTCAGTCTTGTTGGGACCTGCTGCTACAGTCACTGAGCGCCGCCTTGCACTGGCCACTGCTGCTTGCTAGTGTCACGCAGCATGAAGTTTAAATCAAGCTGCCACAGGTAAGGGCAATGTGTATCTGACTGCTGCTGCTGAGGAAAGCCAAAGGGCAGCCTTGTCTGCGTCCCCTGGCACGGAGATGCTGTTCAGGGTCCTAGCCCATGGAGCAGGCTCTGGTTGCTTGCGTGGCAGGCTTTGCAGGCAGCTCGTACTTAGGCTAAATATGTTTGTATGGACAGCTGTGTTTTTCCACAACCACCAGGCAGCACTTCCCTCCAAACCCACAAATAGAAGCAAGAACTCCTCATTCCCATCTTTTGTCTAAAGCCTGGGCAAAGAAACCAGTGGGAATGGCTGTGATGGTGGGACCGCCTGCCTGCCCCTGCTAGCAGTCACCCATGTGGTGACCGTGAGTGGTCAGGAGGGGTAAGGGCACCTGGTTCTCCTCCGTGGGGACGTGATGTGTGGGGTCTGGGATGTGGCAGCGAGGCTGTGCTACACTTGCTGTGTGCTGGTGCCTCTCTGCTGGAACTCCTCAACCCAGAACAACAGCAAAGCACAAATTACAGCCTGTGCTGTGATGACCACAAAAGCAGGCACAAGGCTTATGCCCTACCAGCTAGGTCACCTCCGTCAGTGCTAGGAGGATAGCAAATAAGCCAGTTAATCACCTGTCACCATGAAAACGAGGTCTGCTTCTGAGAATGAGGCTCCTCTCCCGTTTCTGTTGTGGCCTTGCTCACTAACGCGTGCACAAGCACCCTGTAAGGGCGCACAAGAGGAGAGTTTATTTCTCCATGGGGTTTCTGTGCAGCAGCACACGAGTCCCAGAATGACTCAGTATCTCTCAAAACACGGCTCTTATGGTGGCCACTCGGCCTTGTGATCTGTGTAAACCTCGTCCTGCACAAGCTGGTGGAAGGGTGGTATTTCTCCTGTTTCACCAAAGCTTATGCGGAGCTGTGCTGAGAGTTTTCAGGTCCAACAGAGCCCCTGTGGCCCGTTGAAGGGAGAGTGGTCCTTTAGTGCTGGGCTGCAGTTTTGGGATGTGTGTCCCACCTCAGCAGGAACAGGAGGCGAGGTCCTTCCCAACCACCCCATCCTCGTTGGGTGTAAAACCTCCCACTCAATGCACAGAAACATTCTCTTCATTTCTATTTGTCCAACCCTGTGCATTTCCAAAGACTGAGATGAGGAGCTCAAAGCATCTCTTGGGGAAGACAAATGCAACTGAAGGTTGTGAAATGCTGCTGGAACAGTTTGGTTTGGGTGCTTGGCTGCACGGCTCCTCGGCTGTCTGTCTCTGTGGCACTTCCCCAGGCAGCACAGATACAGCACTGGGCCTACTCATCCACTGGGCAAGTCCTCAGTAGTTCTGGTTCCTTTTAGGGTTCCTTTCCCCTACACTCTTTAGCTTGAGGTAATTAAAAAAACGCCGGGTTCTGCTTTGTCACAGTCCTTGCAAACTTGTTGTAGGGACCATAGGAGTTTCATCAGTGTCTTTCTAGCAGGGGTCTTGCTAACGACTGGCCTCCAAGGGGTGGTGACAACACAGATAAATAACAACACTTGAATGGAAAATTCCACAGGTGAACTGCAATGGTTTCCGAAATCCCTTTCAAAGCGAGGAAACAACTGTACCTCAGCAGAGAGCCTGCAGGGAGGGGATCCATCGCGCACAAAGGAAGAGAGAGCAAAGGGAACATCTGCGAGTGCTTAACTCAAGTGCTGAGGGTCCAGAAAAATTGGTGAGCAAGGTTGTATTTCATGTGATCTGGAAATATACCAAAGAGAAATGGAATTACATGGGAAGCAAAAGATGTGCTGTGTGTGGCTACTTACCCTTTGCAGCACCTGCATTTCCTGGGTAACTCAACTCATCCTGAAATGTCAGCATCGGGAATGAGAAACACTCGCATGTGAATTCTGGCTTATGCTGCTGTTGCCAAATGTTGTGCGGATGCTGCAGACGAGGAGCAAAGCCTACTCTCCATGCAGAGAAATATTTAAGAGCATTTGTTATTGAAAACATGATTAGCAATCCACAAGAGCTCTTTTCTTTTCTTTTCTTTTCTTTTCTTTTCTTTTCTTTTCTTTTCTTTTCTTTTCTTTTCTTTTCTTTTCTTTTCTTTTCTTTTCTTTTCTTTTCTCTTTTCTTTCCTTTCCTTTCCTTTCCTTTCCTTTCCTTTCCTTTCCTTTCCTTTCCTTTCCTTTCCTTTCCTTTCCTTTCCTTTCCTTTCCTTTCCTTTCCTTTCCTTTCCTTTCCTTTCCT
>CM021733.1:19096340-19111924 GCA_011075105.1 Heteronetta atricapilla
TTTTTTTTTTTTTTTTTTTTTTTTTTTTACTTTTGTGTCCATCTGGGGATTGCCACCTACATCCTTGTTCTTTCATTATGAGGAAATAATAGATTTCATATGGTGAGGGAATGGGATTACCTCATAGGGCTCTGACACATGTGGCAGATTGTACCTTTTCCCTCTGTGACTGAGTCATTTTAGAGTAAATTTGGCTGCTTTCTGATGAAATGAGCAGGGAATGTTTTTGAAGAAGTCTGAAAATGGGCTCAAAAAAAAAAAAAAAGAAAAAAAAAAAGAAAAAAAAAAAAGAGTAGTTCAGCTGTTTGCATCACTGCCTGTTCCCATTACACAAATGCTCTAGCAGATTCAGCTGGCTGATCCCAGCCACTCTCACTGACCCATCCTTTGTACCATGACATAGCCAGTGCTGCGTTGTGCAGGGGGAAGCAATCATTAAAATAATTGCCACTGTGTTATGTTTTCTTCTCTCCTGTCCATTAAGCACAGGAGTGTACACAAGTGGGACAGGTAATTGCAGCGAGATCCTCATGGCTATGTTTTCAAGTCCTTGGTTCCTGCTGAAGCCCATGGATGTGGTTAAAGTGCTCCAGACATGTCCAGCCCATCACATCTTCACTGCTGTGCTTGTTGAGGGTTTGGAACCATCTCTACAGGCTTGCATGAGAGCTCTAGAAGATGTAAATTTAGGTGCCTGGAGCTCAGTTTTTCTTTATTTTCTAGATGAGCTTTGGATGTGGAGTGTTCCAAAAAGCCTTTGCCAAAAAGGCGTCCAGTGTATGGATTCACAGCCCATCTCGCTGGCAGACCTGACATAATATCTACCCAATGAAAGAAAGGAAAAAGACTTTCTTATAAAGTTCTTGCACACTGTAAGGCAAGGACTTTAGATTGGCGGAGACTGATGCTTCTGAACGTGGGACAGACTGGGTGCTGCAATCTGTTTTGCTTTTGCTGGGCGATCTTGAGCAGGTCTCTTTCATGTAACCAGGCCTCCCTTCTCATTTCCAGCTCCTGTAGAAGAGAGGGATGCTGAGAGCAGAGTGTGCTGAGGCACTCGGATGTCACGGGGGTCAAAGCCTTAAGAATGTTTCTCGGGGAGGATAAGGATAGCAGATTTGGCAATACTCAAATATGTGTGCTTTACAAATTTGGGTGTTTTGTTTAGATAAAAAATGTAAAAATTCAAGCAATAAAACCCTTCTAGTGTTTCAAAACAAAATTTTTGGGTTCTTTAGTTGGAAATGTCTTGTTTTGCTATGCCCTTCATTGCGACTGAGATATTAAACATTTTAAAGTAGCTGGAATGAAGCTTTTAATTTCCATAAAAATCAAACACTTTGGTCTGAAATTCATTTAAGCTTCATTTAAACTTCTTTAGCAGCTCCGAAAGTGCAGTTAGATTTTTTCTAGTTAGTGCCGAAGTGCCATTTTCTCATGTCTTTCATAAACTGTGAAATCTGTTGTTGCTACAGCTTTACAGACTCACTAGAAATACGCACGCACTGTACAAAACATTATTAAACGTACTGGAGAAACTGGCCACTTTGACTTACCTGGTCAACCCTAGGTAAAGCACACACAAACTGAGACACTTTACCCTTTGGACACCTTGTAAGATTGATCTGTGCAATCTACGGTTTAAGAAGCGAGGTAAATCCAGGACTGTGTCAGCTATTGCCTCTCACTTAAAATGTGATGCTTTCTTGTGAGTGGTGAGTGGCCAGGAGGCTCTCGCCACCTCTGTTTGCAGCGCTGGGTTTGTCTTTCACGTCTCTCCCCAGGACTGCACTCCGGACACAGTTATTTTTGATAAGCCCTGAAGTTCCCAAGCTGCTTTCTGTTCTGCAGAGCAATGGTATCGTGATTTATGGAGAAAAAAAATAAAAATACATCAGCTCCTAGAGTTTGCTTGGCTTGGCATGCAGACAAAAGACTCCAAACACATTTTTTTTAACAGAGAATGGTTAGGTGGGAGGCTCTGTGCTGTGCTCCTTGAGTGGAAAACTTACTTTGCAGCCAAATTGAGAATAATGTTTTTCCATCAAAACTGACCTTTATGCTGATAAATCCTTTGTCATCTTGGGCTCTGTTAGACTGTATGTAACTTTTAGACTGTATGTAACTTCTGTGGGCTTACAGTTGTCCTTTACCACTTGGAAACGAGAGGAAAGTACTAAAGACCTTGTCAGCTAGAGACACCTTTGTTTCTCTTTGAAATTAAATGGATTTGTGCTTTGGCCCGACTTCCAGCATCACCTGTGCCACTGCTGTGTCTCCACGTTGCCCCTTCATCTGCACGGTCCCATTTGGGCATGCTGCGTCCACCTGCTTGCCGTTTCCTGATGGCACTCGGGGCAAATTTCTCCTCATTGCCATCTCTGCCGTGCTTTGCTTGGCCTGTCCCTCACTTTGGGCAGAATTGGGTCATTTAGCTGCTGGCTCGGGGGGAGCGATCTGTGGGAATAAGTAAATTTGTGATGTTCTGAAAGGGAAGATGCTTTGTGTGGTTTTGAGGAATTGACATTTTGAAAATAATGTAGTTAATAAATAACAGAAACATGTAAAATAGTGGAAGGAATTATAGAGAAAACTAATCCTAAGATTTGCTGAGGCAGATCTTTCTGTAGACTGGATCTTACCCCAGTCTGAGCTCTTGGTGATCTCACGTTTCTGCCCATGCAGTGACAAAGATGTGTGGTCCCAACTGTTCCGCAACACAGCCCCCACACAGACCATGGCGTGCATCCCTCCTGCTGCAAGGCTGTAACAAGGTAGGCTGCGAGCAGATCTATTTATTTGTTTGTTTGTTTGTTTTTAAATTCATAGCAATGATTTTAATGGTGATTACCATTTTAATGCCATCAGAAATGGGAATTAACCCAATTCATTGAAATCAAAACTTGCGATGGAATGGTTTAGAAAGCAGTTCTGGGAAAACTAAGCACGTGTCTCCCAATAACAACGAGTAATGCTTTTAAACTAAAAGAGGGTATATTTAGATTAGACATCAGGAAGAAATTCTTTACTCACAGGGTGGTGAGGCACAGGTTGCCCAGAGAAGCTGTGGATGCCCCATCTGTGGAAGTGTTCAAGGCCAGGCTGGATGGGGCTTTGGGCAGCCTGGTCTAGTGGGAGGTGTCCCTGCCCATGGCAGGGGGTTGGAATTAGATGATCCTTAAAGTCTCTTCCAACCCAAACCATTCTGTGATTCTGTTCTATGATTCTAACTACCAGCCAAAGGCACCCAGCCCCAGAGACCTGGGCTCTGGCACAGCAAGTCACGGAGATGACTCTCAGAGTGGGATTTACCCTTTGGCCAGAAGTTTCATAATGCTGGACTTTTTCTTTTAGTGGCTATTCATAATGGAAGTGAAAATAAATTTCAAGAAGGCATAAAGCTTCTAGAAAACTGAATTATCTTAAAAGTCTGTAAAGTGTTGGATGGAGATTGTGATATCAGTGATATTGTGAGGAGATTTCAGAGTGGACCGTCCCTGAAAAGTGCCTTGGGGATTGCCTTTGAGCAGTTCAGAGAAAGCCAGCTAGCAATTAAATGTGGGTGAGGAGGGCCCAGTTCTCTGGCTTTGATTTAGCAGTAAAACTACCCTCCTTCACCAATAGTGCTCAACCCTGGCTTGCGCACTTGACCACAGCCTTAAGCAAAAGCATTCATATCCGAGTCAAGAATAGTGTGCTGCTGGTTCATAGCAGAGGCCCGGTAGGGAAGGAAATCCTCACCTGCCCCCCCAAACAGTGTTGGTTTGGTTCATGGAGCGGTTTTGGTGCGTGCAAACAAGAGTCCACTGGGAGGAAACTCTGAGGAAGCTCTGCTCTGTACTTCCCAGTATCGATTTCCCTGGTCTCTGTCATCCAACCCTAGGATAGAAATTCACAGATGTTAACTGAAATTGTTTGCAATTCATGGCAAACCAGCATGGAGGCAATCACGTGGTCTGAGCTGTAGAATCATAGAATCATAGAAGTAGAAAGTGTTTCTGATTCCATCCAACAGAAGTGTCTGGGGAATCCCAAGGAGCAGAAGGCGTTCCTGCCCCAACCCAGAGTAATGCTGTGGGATTCAAGAGGCCAGTTTCCTTCAGGTTCATTTGCATATATGGACATCCATAATAGTATCTGTGCTTGGGGTTGTACAACAACTTCATAGCCTCCATAAAGCATCATTGAAATAATTGTGGATCATCTCTGGGTGAAAACTCGTAACCAATTTGTCCGTTTCTATAAGCTTCTGAACAACCTCTTCATCTTTATTTTCCTAGCACATCTCCCTGTTATGAAACCTCCTTAAGAGCCTCTGTCTTCTAGGCCAGAAACAGAAAGAAATATGAGAACAGCTCCCATTTGAATCATATCTCAACAGACAGCTTGTTTCTATAAGGTTAATCTCACCTGAGTTGTTCCAGGTGTTTGTTGTTGTTGTTTTTATTATTATTATTATTATTCATAAAGGGATGTTAATCAAACCGTCTCAGCTTTTTAGATTAGAAGCTGACTTCTTCTAGCCTTCTCTAATGTATGGTTCACAGATCGAGGGCTAGATTCTTCTACCTTATATATCCGACCAGCTCTTGTATACATCAGTGTAAATAGGGAGTGATTCACACTGAGCCAGTGTAGTTTCGGTGGCATGATAGTGGTTTAAAAGAAGATTGGGCTGACATGCGTAGCTATTTGGGGATTCATCTAGGGTTTAGAAGCAACTTTGGTTTCTTAAGACTAGCAACGTGCTTCTCCTTTACTAAAAAGATCCTTAGCCTTTTAGAGTTAATTTGCTCCTCCCTTTTCAGCATGATTATTTTAGCTATTGATCAAAATATTTGCACTGTCCTTGTAAATGTTCCAACAGGGGCATTTTTTTCCCCAGTGCATTTATTCCTCGCTGGCTTCTTTGGAATGGTCTCAGGACTGACCTTGTTTCGTTGTTTATTCCCAGTTATTTCTGGGATCACACACACAATCCCTGCACAGCCTTTCTTAATTTTTCTCATAGGTAAAATTATTTTCCTGCTCACTGTTACACAATGCATTTCTTGCTTCACTTTTATTGAACTGGCTTGGCCGGCTTTCATGTATTTTGTACAATTGCTGCCCTGCTATGACAGCTTGCACACTTTAACAAAACAAATGGCTTGCAAAGCATTCTGTAAAATGTACCGGTGTTCAGTGTCACGCTGTTAAACTTCCCTGACAATTGTTGAGCTTCACTATTTTCTCTGCCCTTCCTCCCGCTTTGGATCACCAAAAGCAGAGCCAGGTGCTGTCGAAACTCGAGGCCCATTTGGTAGAGGTTTTCTGCCGTGACATAACCTGGGGTTAGCTGCTGCATGGCTCCCCAGACAAAGGGATGTCTGTGCACAAGGCACAAGGTGTGTCTCTTAAGAGACCAACAAAAGTCCTCGCCAACCGCTATGAATTTATGATATTTATTTTGTTGGAAAACCAAACAGACAATTAACCAACGCAGAAAATAAATAAAAAGAACTGAAAATCTATGCTGTAAAGTAAAAGTAAAACAGAACTGTGAAGGAAGAAATGAGATGAGGGAATGTCCAGATATTTTGCAACAAATTCTAATGATTTTGTTTTAAGCAGAAAAGAAAGCTACCAAAGCTGCGCCTTTGAGCATGTTGAGGGAAATAAGTTATTTATTGAAGTTAATCTTGATGTTAATGGGACTTTACAGCAAGAAGATTACAGCAGCATCTGCCAAAAGCTGAAATGACAGACATGAGTAATAAAACAATAGCCAGAGAGCAGCTGTAGGAAGAAGAGACTGAAATGCGATGAGAGGGTTGTAATGCTTATTTTTTTTATAGCTGTTCTCCAAAAGCAATGTCTCACCTTCAAAGACCCGTATCTTTGAAGACAAGTCATTTTTGTTAATAAATCCTTGAAACGTTGCTGTACAATGGACATAAGAGGTGAATCCCTGTCATCACGTCCATGTGTGTGCCCAGCAGGCCAGCTCCAGGGAGGTGGCATCCCACTCTGCAGCAGAGGGCAGCAACCCGAACTGCAGGCTGGCTTGTGGGTGGCAGTGTGTAAGGCTGTGTGGGTCAGTGCCCGTGGGCACTGGTTGTCCTCCAGAGACAGTAAAATCTTTCACGAGAACTACATCCAGGAAGAGCAGAGCGAATGCGCAACAGTTACGGGTAATGGTAGGGGAGAAATAGCGCGGCTCTTCCTCTTTCACTTGTGGGCAGAGGGTGGAGTTGTTCAAGATACATTCTTGATGTTATTTTGAACCCTGAGAAAGCTGGGTTTCTCTTCTCTTCCTCTTTTATTTATTTGCTTATTTCTGGTTGCCACATGGGAACCCTGGGGCGGGCAGGCTTCTTGCAGCCCAACCCTAGGAGCTGTTGAGAGAAAATTATGTAAATCCTGAGGACGTTGTATGTGGGGCAGAAGCTGTTCAACAATGATCTTCCTCTGGTACGACAAGGATTCATTACATGTAACTGCCTGGGGTCCAAGAAGGGCAAAACAACAGGTGGGAGCGCTTCAAAAAGCAGCTGGAATGTGGCAGCCGATGTCACCCGAGCCTCATTTGCTCCAATAATGAGGCGCACGGTGACACAAAACCAACATGGCATTTACAGTTATGGCATGATAAATGTTGTCCTGTGTTTCACAGCATATCACATAGTTTTTATTCTTGTACACGGAGATTAAAATAATTTGATACAAGACCTCTGTTTTGCTCATCCCAGTAACGGGCAGGAAGCGTTCAGAGTTCGGACAAGTGCTTGAGTGAACCGTCTGCTTAGTAAAGCCCTGAAACTGCTGCCATTTGCTCAGCTGCCCGGTGCGGTGAAACGACTGGGAGTAACCATGGACACCGCGTGGCAGAACAAGGAGCCGTGAACACTGAGGGAAGCGTGGCACTTTTTGTTTTCTTTAAGCTGAGAAGCAATCTCCCCATGGGCAGCTGGCAAGCATAGGAAACGGCATGAGGTTTGTGTCCTACAATGGCTATGGGCAGGTGTGTTGCTTGCAGGAGATGGCCTTGATCAAAAAAAACAGGAAGAAAATTATCCAAAAGTATGACTGGTGTCCGGGAGGCAGGGAGCAATGCCTGCGTAGATGTCTTACAGCATGTCCTCCACAGCTAATGTTTGGTCCTGAGGAAGGACGTGCCATCTGTGCTTGATGAGACTAACTGAGATTTTCTTGGAACTTTTTCCATGAAGAGTTTGTCTTCAAACAAACTTATCTATTCTTGTCTTCTTATCTAGTACATTATTCTATGAACATACACCTGGAAAAGTAAATGGTTTTAAACTTATCACAGACTTTGGAATGAGAAAGCATCATGGAGGAACAAGAAGTGGCTTAAGGATGTTGATTACACTGTTGTGACCTTAAATTAATTTAAGTCACTGCCTGGCTGAGTCTTAAACCAGGCATAGGTAAGGTACTGTGGTTATGGTGGAAATAAATTCTGGTGAAAGTATGAGGAAGGTGTATTGTTTCGCAAGCTGCCTCGAAGTACTAACATTTGCTTTTGCTGCCCCTGAACTTGTAATGGCAAGTGTCTGCAGCAAAGAAGAATGGTTCAACAGGAATAATAATAATAAAAAGCACGATAAGTATTATCTGCAATGGTGTCTGACTAGCACTGTAGCAGTTATGTGTAAAAGTAAGGCTTTCATTTTCCAGCAGTTAAGAAAGCACATTTCCAATAAATAAATAAATAAATGCATACATAAAAATTCTATGTCTGGAGCTAAAGATGATTTTTCAGACTAATCCACAAACTTGTCCAGTGCCAATGGGACAATTTGCCCCAATATTTATTGCATCTAAGCTTTCAGGACAATATGGTTAGAACCACAAATAGAATGGAAGAGAAATAAGTTGTTGGTAAATTCAGAGCTGGGGGAAAAGGTGAGTGAGCACAAAATATCTGTGGTCTGACATAGCAGAGGACACTCTTTGCTCGGGGATGTTCAGGTTGAGCATATTGATTTCTGAAGCAATTAACACATGGCTCTTCCATTTACCCTTTCTCCCAGTATATGTTCAGGCAACAACAGTCCGAAATCAGGATTGCTCTTGCTTTTACTGTGGCAAAGATTTCAGAGAGAGTAGAAATTGTCCGAACAATCTCAGACAGCACAGCTAAATTAATAAACATCCTGTAAAGAATTAATTTCTCTCTTCTGGAAGGAAAGCTGAAATTTAAGGAGAATATGTTGAATGAAGTGTGAAGCTGAGCTTTGGCCAGGTCACACAACCGGTGCGTGAAGCTTATATTCTTCCACAACTTTGAACAGACCTAAACAAGAGCATCAACGAGAGCAACTGTGTCCTTAGAACTTAAGATTGCTCTCAGTAGGGCACAGGCCTGGAACCCCAAGAGAAAAGGGCAATGAAAGATTTATCCTAAGGTACATGGGGCCACACACTGTTGTGACTATGGAGTCAGTGGTCTAAAATAATGTTGTAAAGATGTATTTCATGTAAGTTAGCAGTGATATGGTCTTCAATTGGCCAGTCCTTACCCAAAGTCCACCAAAGTAAATTTAATTGTTAGTCTTAATGACCTCTCTTAAATGTTTCAGCTAGTTATCTTAATTTTATAACTAGAGAAGAACAAAGCAACAAAAAATTAAGAACTTTTAAGGTCTTATCTCTGTTAAAGAGCTTCTCTGTATTGAGGTTTGTAGGAGTGGAAAGTTTTTAAGATTCAGCTAGATCCAGCCCTCCAACCAAACACAGATACATCTTTTCAGTTCTTAGCTTTCAAATTTTACTTAGACAGTCATTATTTCAAGGGGGAAAGATAAATAAGAGCAAATTATCTGATTTTTGATGTCTTTTTTCCTTTCAGCCAGCTATAGACTGTGAATAACCTAGTACATGAACCAAGAAAAGGAAGGGAGAGGGGTTAGGGAAGGAGGAGAAATAGCATAGTGAGTCATCCTGTCCACTATCTGCCTGAAGTTCTATATTCTGCTTCCTTCTTAAATATAGAAGTGATTTCACTCAATTATTAACTCTTGCCAGCTACATATTCGGTATGAAGGGGGCTCTTGGATGCTGATTCACAGTGATGGTTCTCTGAAGGAAAACTGGAGCAATCATGTATAAACACTACAATGAATCTTGACTAAAGCAGAAGATATGTATTTAAAAAAGCTTTTATTCAGTGCCTGTCACTTCTGCATCTGTTAAACTGTGAGCAACACTAATGATAATTGATAGGTGCATTTCCACAGAGACAGACTTGTGGCCTCATATCTCACTCAGCTCATGGCTTTTAGAGGATACCAGGACTTTTGTTTGAACTGTGGAAGCTTCCTACCACCCACATAATCTCATGGTGATGTAATATTCCACTTTCGGAGGCTCACACTCTATACCAACTGCTCCTGGTAGCTCTCCCTCCATACCCACACAAAGTACCCCTCGTATCAAATTGCATCTCACCTAGGCAAAGAGGTAATAACCCAGTCTTGAAATTGGATATAGTCAGGCAATAGAGGTGCAACCCAGATTTTCATTGCAATGTGGGACACAGTTCATCTCTGTAAATCAGTAACTGGCAGCACATGCTCACTGGATCTGCCTCACACAGGTGCAACACTGACACCTCTCTCATTACCTGTGTGCTGAGGTGTTGGAGGTGCCACTGTGTGAGAAAGATGGTGTGAGGAAGTCAGTGAGACTTTGTCTATAGAGGTTTGTTCTTCTCCACCATGAGATATTTTCACAGGAACAATCTGGGGACTGCATTGGAAGTTTTAGGATGGAAAAATGTGCAGGTGAAAGCGCTATCACCTCATGAGAAAATTAACGTCAAGTGTCATGAATTTGAAGCAATAGGTAGATTAGCATGTTAAAGAAGAATTTCAAATATCTGCACTGCCCTATGTTGTCATGGGAAGTGTTCTTCAAACTCTGGAATATTTCCCTAGTTATTTTAGGATCTCAAAGCTAGAAGGGAACCAACAGTGGAAAATACTTTATTCTTCCATGGGGAATCATGACTTGGTGTCGGTCTATCTTGTATCTGTGACAGTGGTTGAAGGTAGATATATATTTAATATTCTTACAGTCTGATCAAGTGCTTGCTTGCTGAAGGTCTTAGATGGTGAAATCAAAAATAAAATATGTCCTGTACTCAAAACCACTGTAGAAAAATATGGTCGCAATTCCAAAAAAAAAAGTGTGACACTGTTTCTTTTTATCTTGGACAGGTCAGTGATGAGTGCTTCATCTTGTTTTTTAAAACTTATTAGCATTTGTTTCACATTGCTTGCAAAGTTTCATTGAGAAATGTAACATTTTGCAGTGAACTAGCTCCGTATTTCCAGGATCAACTTCTCATCATTCTTTTCGGGGCTATAATGCCATGAAAAAGTGGGAGGACAATATTAGGTCTTCTTGAACAAGAGCTATGTGAGCTTCTACCATGCTGGTGGCCAGGTTAATCCATGCTCTTTATTTATGATCTGCTTTAGATGTTTGGAGTGATGGTGTAGCAGGCAATAACCAAAAAGAGATCCCCAGATTTCTTTGTGTTGCTCACAATTTCCTGCAGCACAAGCTAGGTATAAGCAAAAGCCGTAGTAACATGTACATTCTCAGATCCAGAATACTTTGCCTCAGATTCAGAGATGTCCATCCCTTGAACCAAGTGTATTACAGGAGCTCTGGATGCCATACTTGCCTCATTCATTTTCATGGCTATCGACCTGCCTCATGGCTACTGAAAACAGGGGAGCTGCTTGGCCATTGGATCCTGTCAGTACAGGTTATTCCTGCTGTGGGAGTGGAGGAAGGCCCCAAACCATTACAGAGTTTTGGAAATGTGTGGAAAACACACCGCTCCTCAGATGAAATGATGCAGTGCCTGTGGGTATCCTGCCATTGACTCCTTGGTTGAAGGCTCTGGGAAGGAAAAGATTTTGGTTTCTCCCTCTGATGCTGTTCTGTCTGAAAGGGGTAATCCCTGCTGGAAGCCAAGGGAGAAGAAGGACAGTGAATGGAAATAGATACAGCCAGAAATTCGCAGACCTCAGATGGGCACCCAAACCAAGCTTCAGCATGCAAGAGTGCCGTCAGCAAAGGGGATGAGCTGAGGGTGGTTGCAGTGGAGGGACACCACACTCCAAAAGGAAGACACAGCACCTCAGGCAGAAAGGCTTTAAATGAAGATGTATTTTTTGTTCCCTAGAGTCAGGCGGATAAAGGAAGAGAAGACTGGAGTTTATTTACCAGCTTAGCTATTTTGAGGACAAGACTTCACCACCTAAATCTATTATTTCCAGCAAGTGTAACAGAATTTGTTTCTTGAGAAAGACATTCTGAGTGCATGAGAGAAAGGAATTTATTGACATTCACACTATTTCTTACTTAAATGCAGATCTGTTCAGTGAGACAATTATTTATTGATTGGATTGCACACTAATAAGAAATGTGAGCATTTCCTCAACTAACTAAAAGCATTAACTTATCAAGCAAGTCCATACACAGCAGCTGTAATTTGCATCACAACCACCTTTTATAAAATGGTAGAGAGAAGAGTGTTCTCAGGCAGAGAGATGAAGCCAGAAGTAATCTGATCTTTGCAAGCATCTGTTTTGGACAATTATTGATGATTAAATTTATTAACAACCACTGGGAACACACAACTCACACTTAGGATCTACTTCTTGTGGGAAGGAGTGCTTTGTCAAAGCTGTGTCTGAAAAGGAAAAAGAAAAATGAAAAGATGTAAATCTTGATGCCATTTGTTGCTCAGGATCCATAAAGAGATTGCAGGAAACTGTGGAGGCACTGAGGCTTTTGTAGCAAGGTAGGCAAAGAAAACAATTTCAACTTGGAAACTTCTCAGCCAGCGCTTGATTTTTATGACACGTTGTGGTTGTACACAGGGAGAAGCTGAAGACAAGGAAAAGTACTGGCCCTGAAGAGGGTAATCATGAATTGTGAATGATCAGTGTAGTGTGATTCATCTACATCATTTATGTCTATCTGTGGAAAAGATCTAAGAACATCAAATGCTGCAATCACCCAATAATGCCAATTATTTGTTAAGTAGTGGATTCGTCACCATCATTATTAATACTACATTACAAAAGCAGTGTCCCAGATGAGGTCAAGGTCTCCTTGCCTCTGTCTTGGTCCAAGTGCACAGTAAATCCTTCCCTGCTCAGACAAATTTGATCAGCTCTAGTTGTATGCTTGTAAAGACTAGCTGCATTTGTATCCCTTGCTGGGAATTCTCTGTCTCATTATGTTGTGCTGGTTGCACAGATGTGAGTCCTGCTTCATTTAGAAACTCTTAGTTTGATGACTAAGTCAAAAGGAAGACTATAGTCCACAGAATGGACAATTTGAGCATGGAAATCTGAGGATGGAGGTACAAGAAGTCTTTGCCATGAGGCTGCACGTTAATGGGCTGTGGGGTGCAATGAGGACCCCTCAGGACCCCATCCACAGTCTGTCATTCGTGAGCAGGCCTGGTGTCTTTTTCCAGCACTGTAGGGACAGGCTGCTCCAAGGCTGGATCCAAGGGATGGAAAGAGCCCAGGGCTCACTGCCACATTCAAGGCACTACAAAGCACGCCTGGCATTCAGCAAGCTCTTGGCATATCCCAGTCACTGTGTGAACATTAAGGGAATGTTCTTTGCTGTCCCCCACAGTGAAGTAAGAGGCATAATAGCCCTAATAGAGCTGATGCCTCTTTCTCCAGCCTGCATGCTTTCCTTTATGTTTGGCCTTTATTGCCAGAGGAATCACTCACAAGAATGTTTTGGTTAGTTTTGTAATTTCCCATCTAATGGCATTTTTAAGAGATTTGTTAAATAGAACAAGGCTGCCTGTTTCATGTGGCATGCTTTGTTCTTTCTTTTTTTCTTTACTTTTCAGGGCTTTTTGGTGTTTGACTTTGGGTGATGCCAATTTTAATTGCCCTCCTGGGGTGCTTAGTGAAAGTTTGGAGATGTTTCTGGCTGTTAAACTGATGGCCAGAATCCCCTTAGATTGCCTAATTGCCCTGTGCCTCAGTTTCCAATTTATGTGCTGGGGTGTGGTGTCCTTGACATATTGCAAATGTTAGCAAAGTAAAAACAAATTGGATATCCCACACTCCAAATGGACTTACCGAGTGCTTAGGCAATATGGGTATGGTCACTTTCATTACCTCATCCCCTTAAAAGAGGCTATCCTGGGGAGGTATCACAGGGATGTGCCATTTGGAGCCCAGCCTCAGGCAGCCCTCTGTCTGCTGTCTGGAGACAGCGCCAGGGCACACTGACTCCTTGCTGCTTGGGAGTCTGGGATGGTACCTGGACCTGCACTGTGCGAGTGCTTCCCCTGTGCCACAGCATCTGGGGCCAAAAGGGGTTTTTGATAACATTGTGAGAACGCATAGGACCACGTAGGACCACAACCACTACATTCCCATCTGCATTTTGCTGCAGTTCTTCTACAGAGAGTGGCATTGTTAAATGAACTCATGTAAAATGCCTGAAAGATGAACTGATGAATTTAGGACCTGAACCATCCTTTCCTTGCACAGCTGCAATTCCTAGTGCACGTAGGTGAGGATGGGAATGACTTGAAGGCTGGTTTTGTAAGAGGGACAGATTGTTCCCCAGCTGCCTGGGTAGGTCACACACCTGGAGCTATCTGTGTCCTTCTTGATGACTTTTCTTCTGTTTGATGTCATCAGTCTGAATGAGGAAAATGTTTGTAGGCATACTAAGGAAAGCGAAACTCCCTCCCTGTAGGCAATCTAATGCTGTAAAAGCTGTGAGAATGTTGCTTGGCTGTTCTTTCTGCCCTGCAGTAAATGGAATATGGTCACTTTCCACAGTGAAGGCAGGGCCTGGCAGAGCCCTCACAGATGTTAGCGGGAGTGAGGTTATTCTCTGTATGCGTGTGCTCAGTTAGCATGCCCCCTAATTTATTATCTGCTAGGGTAAGCTAGTCAAGTTACAAGGATATCACTAGGAAAGCAGCAACATCATCAGCTAGGTTATGTGTCCTTGGTCATGCAATCAAGTTCAACTTATCAAGGATCTCAGGCTAAGCTGTGTACTCTGGCTCCATGTGTGACCTATTTAACCGCCTGATAACCAGGCACTGCTCTCTGCATGCCACACATCTGTGCAAGGCCACTGCTACCCATAAGGACAACCAGCCTTTCCAGGCCCATGTCAGCACTGGCTACTAGTGTAGGCGTGCTTGTGGAATACTGCTTTTGTAGTTCTCCTCTTCTTAATGTCATGGGCTAAATGCTGCTCTGATTTAAAGTGTATGTTCATTTGTTTACTTGCTTGCTTTTTGTTTTTGACAAACAATTCCCTTCTATTCCCCCATATCCTCTCCTAAACTCCCTTCTTTCAAGCCAGAAGAATCAACTGCCTTGGGATTCAGAAGTAGTTTGAAGTGGGATTTGGGGTTGGCCCATTAAAGACATGGAAAGATCCCACAGTCAGGGTTTGAATGAGGCCTTTTTTTCTCCAGGGTAACTGAAGTTTAGAACTGGAGCATCATTGGGAGTCCTGGTTTGTCTCTCTCAGGTAAGTGCAAATGTGCTTTTTTAACCTTTGAAGGAAACAGGAATGCTTGGCTTGTATCAGAAGGAAAGTGTTCACATCCCACTTATTTACGGGGAAGTTGTACATTTAATTATGGAGAGCCTGTATAGGATTGTGGAACCACAGAATATCCTGAGTTGGAAGGGATCCGCAAGGATGATTGAGTCCAGCTCTTGGGTCTGCACAGAACCACCCCAAAATCAGACCATATATCTAAGAGCATTGTCCAAAGACTGCTTGGCTCAGTGCCATGCCCACTGCCCTGAGGAGCCTGTCCCAGTGCCCAACCACCCTCTGGGTGCAGAACCTTTCCCTAACCCCCAGCCTGACCCTCCCCTGTCCCAGCTCCATGCCGTTCCCTCGGGTCCTGTCGCTGTCCCCAGAGAGCAGAGCTCAGCGCCTGCCCCTCCGCTCCCCTCGTGAGGGAGCTGCAGGCCGCCATGAGGCCTCCCCTCGGCCTGCTCTGCTCCGGGCTGAGCAAACCAAGGGACCTCAGCCGCTCATCATGTGTCTTCCCCTCCTGACCCTTCACCATCTTTGTAGCCTTTGTAGCCCTGTATCTTGTTACTCTTGCACACATGAGCCCAGGTGGCTGAGATGGAGCCTATGAAGATGTAGATGGCAACGGATTTGTTAAAGTATCACATCACAAGCACATATTAAGTGTCTCACTGTTCTGCTGGTGAAGGAGCCAGAAGATAAAGTCCTGAAGGATCAGTTACTGTATGTGTAATCCTTCTGCCAAGGTATGACTGGCAGCAACAGGAGATACATTAAAATTTTACCCCATCCAGAAACACTGTGCTTAGTGGGCTGATTTTCCTGGCATGAATCAATTGCCTGAAGAAGCAATGTTTTGTAAAGGCAGAGGAAACAGGGGAGGAGAGTGTCCAAATACACTGTACCTCATTCCTTTTCTTTTCTTTTCTTTTCTTTTCTTTTCTTTTCTTTTCTTTTCTTTTCTTTTCTTTTCTTTTCTTTTCTTTTCTTTTCTTTTCTTTTCTTTT